>JAIZAY010000927.1:0-25540 GCA_029531755.1 Holothuria leucospilota
ACAAATGTTAAGGAAAATTACTACAAATTTTTGACATTTCTTACAGAAGAGACAAATAAGGGGTTTTGGGCCTTGGATCTTGGGGGGCGGAAGCATACTTTAGCCCCCCACATTTTTGACTGGGGCTGAACCCCCGCCCCCGCCCCCGCTTCCTACGCCTATGAGATGTCCCATTACCTGAAGACAACGGACAGACGGAAGAGGCGAAACTTCGACGAGGGATATTACAAGTCTGCTTCGCAAATCTAGTGTACAACACACGATTCTTAAAGTCATGACTGCTCACACTGTATCTTCTTTGCCCCTCCACAACTGCGTCGGCAGATAGATCATTTGATCCAACTTTGCAGACTGAAGACTTGTCTAGGAAGCACCATGTCGCGAGAGTTGCTGAGTTAACAATATGTTCCTTGCCATGCATCCCGACAAACTGGATAGCTGATCAACCTGAGAAATATCTGCTTTTTATTTCTCTGTTTTTTTCACCTGAGACATATCTCTAACTGGTTCATTGCAAAAAATGACTTCCGTCGAAACACATTCAAGACGTCAAGTTGCAGTGAATGCACAGACTTAAATCTGGTTCATCAAGATATGCAGATATGTGTTTAAGAGTTTGCAAAGGCAACAATTCCTTTTTGATTCCTTGCCGAAGGCCGAAGGAATCTTTGCGATGGTGATGTGTGTGTGTGTGTGTATGTGTGTGTATGTGTATGTGAGCCAAAGCTGTGTGAGCCATGATATGGGCATGGGTGAGCCAAAGCTGTGTGAGCCATGATATGGGCATGGGTGAGCCAAAGCTGTGTGAGCCATGATATGGGCATGGGTGCACTCACAGACACCTCCCTAGCGGGTACATGGGCAGCCGGCGAGACCTCCGCTCTCGCACGTCTTTCCTAGCTCACACACACAAAAGAATCTGTAGTAGTGTTGAAGATTTCGAACATCAGCTCGCTATTCTTATTGGCCATCTTCTTTTTAGCGACTATCCCCTCAAATTAATAACGAGTGAAATTTCCAAACTCTCGAAGTACACACGCCAAGATCTCTTAAATTACAAAACTAAACCCGATAACGATCGTATCCCCATGGTGTTCGACTATCATCCCGCCACTGAAAATTTGACCAAAGTGCTACGTAACGACTTCAGAATTCTTAGTGAAGAGGAATCCCTTCGCCCCACTTTTTCCAAACCTCCCCTTCATGGTAGGAGGCAAACACCTAATTTGAAATCTATCCTCACTTCCTCCTCCCTTCCTCGAGGTTTTGATAATACGGGTAATTTCAAATGCAGAAAACCACGTTGCCAAATTTGCAGCTTCATCAATTGTGAACCGTCCTTCAGGCCACCTGGTAACAACTTTACCATCAAACCCCCCAACCTAACATGTGACTCACATAATGTCATCTACATACTTTATTGTACCAAATGTCAACTAGGCAACTATGTAGGAGAAACCGCCACTCCTTTTCGGTTGATATTCAACAACCACAAAAAATCCATTCGAGACAAATGGAGTGGGTTTCCCGTGGCGGAACATTTTAATTCACCGAATCACAACATCCACGATATTAAATGCATCCTCGTGGCTTCAGGATTCAGATCCACTTCAGAAAGGAAAAAACAAGAATTAAAGTGGATCCTTCGGCTTAAATCCTTTAAATTAGGGTTAAACAGAGATTTAGGCCTACTAAAGGGATATTCCTTTGTTGATTCTTTGTAACTCAGTCAATTTTTTTACGGTAGCCTCATTTTATAACTATGGGAAACAATTTTCACTCTTTTCTCCATTTTATATTTGTAAACTTTGTCATCTTAAGGATTTTGAATTTCAAACTAGATTGCTTCGTCTCTAGTAGCCTTCTAAGCCTTCATATTATTTTTATTATTTTTTTATTTTATTTACCTATGTCATTGGTAAGATCTATACCTGTAACGCGCACTTACCAAATTTTCACTTTACTTTTACAAACACAATCCTAAAATTTTAATTCTTGCCTTTAGAGGGATTTCACCTACGTCTTTTTTGATTTGAAGGGCAAGATCGCGCGTCTTTTGTTTTGACCGGCACGCGTCCATTGTGTCACTATAGCATCTATGTTATGCCTTGCGCGTACGCTTTCTACGTATGTACTCTGCCCTTCAGTGTCTGGAACCGCGTGTTACGTCACTTGAAATCCCTCTATGGAGAAGCCACTGAGCTATATAACTGGAGGACGCAAGTCAATGCAGAATACGCGACGAAACTGAAGCCGACCTGGAGGGTCACGTGATGTAGGTTAGCTTACTCAAGTCGATTCCATTGCACTAGAAACGCGCAGCTACAAGTGAAAATAATGTAACGCAGAATCATTGATGTACACGCTAAAGCAATCCTTTGTTACTCATTACATCGCTAGTGCTTTTGTTGTAATTACTTAGTAGGACATCTGTACACTATGATTCATGATTGTGTGATCAAAAGATTGTTTTTTTTTTTTTTTAAATTTCCTTGTGTTTAGGAGTGTTCCTGCCTGTTTGAAGGACAGCGCGTGTGACCGCATTTCGTATGGTGCGTCGAGACGCGATGACTGCGTAACATTCGCGATAGCACCGTCACTAAACAGTACACAGAGTAGGCGCGCTTGTTACTGACTGTCCATACCTGTGCACAGATAATCTGTACAACGCGTCGAACGCGTCCTCTTGACAAAAATGGCGCACGAAGGGAAAGTAACACGCGCGCACATGCACGCGTGCATTTTGACCAATAATGTGCCTCAAAGCTTCCTACACGATATGCGTTTGGTGCTCTGTATTTTATACGGCTATTGTGATGTATGCCTTTTCAGGAAGTTGCTAAGGCAACTTTACCTCGGCGCAATGGTGTGCATGCTAACGCTTGGTAGCTGGCAAATTAGCGCCCAAGAGGCTGAAGAGACGCTTAGGCCGACTACGGCGCGTTAGCATGTACATCATTGCCTAAGCGTTTTCACTTCTAGGTACGCGTTTCTACGGCGGTGGCGACTTGAGTAAGCTAACCTACATCACGTGACCCTCCATGGTGGCTTCAAAACCTTATTGTGGAATGATCCTTCCTAGCGTATAGTTCAGTGGGAGAAGCTTCTCTGACGTCACGTTTTCTCGCGTTTTTGAGGGGCGGGGCCGCGCGCTTATTTGGTTTCAATGGGCAAGCGTCCGTTTTGTCACAGTAGTACCTATGGTTATGCCGTGTGCGTGTACTCCCCTTTAAATCTCTCTTTAGACGCAACGCAATACGCGTCTTTATCCCCTTATTTTGTAGTTATGATAACTCTGTGACGTAACTGATCTTATTACGCTCATCTAATTACACTCTAGTTGTTTTTACACGCAATGCATGTACTAATGTGTGTGTTTAGATTCAAAGCTTTCAATTGTCACTGAAGAAGGCCCCAGGTTGGGCGGAAATATTTGACGTTAACAAAAAACAGTACTCTCTTTTGTCCATCTTTTGTTTATGTCTTCGGATTTTCATCTAATTTTTCATCTGTAAGAGTACACGTGGAACTTTTACTTATTTATCTCATATTATATATATATAGATATATGTATATATATAAATATATATATATATATATATCTCCAGGCGGCCCCGTGGCCCCGTTCCCTCCGAAACCTCGTAAGAGCAAGAGAACCCTCACCTATTCAACACATAACAAGTAGTCTCGAATGCCGCGGATTCTTCCCTTAGAAATCATGAAAATGTACTATCCACAAATACAATTATATTCATGTCAACAAATTCTAAAGCACGCAAACAGGCTAAAATTCCCCATAACAACAAATTAAGTGTAAAACATCCTTTGTAATCTACCTCATTACACGCACACACTGCGGAAAACAGTATGTAGGCAAAATGGAAACAACACTTTACACGCGATTTATCAACACCAATTCAAAAATGATAATACGCGCTTGAAACGGCCCTCATACACAACACACTTCTATTCAGCAAACCATACAGAAGACAATGTCACGGTTACTTGGCGTCGAGTCAATAACAAAACAAATATGTACTTCAATCCTCCATCGAGAATCAATCTGCATTAATATACTACAAACACTCTACCCACACGGAACCAATGTCGAAATAGCCTATCACGTGATCTCGCACAATCAACCTTCCACGAACAATTAGGACGTCAAGTGACGAACATGCCATAAAAATTTTACACGTAATCTCATTTTTTGTTAACTCCATCATATTTTTATGCTTCTGTATATTTTGGTTTATGTACTTTTTTGTAAATTTATCTATATATTGCATGCCTACTTACGTAAAGGCTAGAAATATCAGTAGATAAATGTATATAGAAGTACATGAACCGGTACATACATCTGCATAGGTCATTGCTGTCATTATATAAATCATTTACTATCACTACTACCTTCACTACAACTACTTCCATCCTGCCATACTAATTTTACACTCATATGTATATTTTTTGATTCCTTGCCGAAGGCAGGCAAGGATTCTATGCGATGGTGATGTCTTGTGTGTGTATGTGGCACTTAGCTTGTAAACACGGTAGCTCAAGATAGCAATGACGGACACTTTCACATCTGATACATAGGTTTGTCATGTTGAGAGGAAGAACCCTATTGTTTTTGGTGGAGTTCAAAGGTCATTTGAGGTCACCAGAGGTTAAACTGCGAAAATCTTGTGACACTTAGCTTGTAAACACGATATCTCAAGATAGCAATGACGGACACTTTTCATATTTGGTACATAGATTTGTCATGTTGAGAGGAAAACCCTGTTGTTTTTGGTGGAGGTCAAAGGTCATTTGAGGTCACCAGAGGTAAAAACCGAAAAGCTTGTAAACGTCATACACCAAGATAGCAATGACGACCACTTTTCATATTTGTTATACAGATTTTTCATTATGTGAGGAAGAAAGCTATTGGCTTTGGAGGTGGTCAAAGGTCATCTTAGGTCACCGAAGGTCGAACCGCGAAAACCTTGAAAATGGCTTGTAAATGCGATATCTCATGATAGCAATGACAGACACTTTTCATATTTGGTATGTAGCTTTTAATATTGAGAGAGAGAATCCTGTTGTTTTTGGTGGAGGTCAAAGGTTATCTGAGGTCACCGGGGGTCAAACACTGAAAACATTGTTAACACAATATTTCAAGAAAAGAAGCTTGGATAGAATTCATACTTAGTATGTGGATGCGTTATGGTGAGAAAAGAAGGCTACTGTTTTTGGTAGAGGTCAAAGGTCATCTGTGGTCACCGGGGTTCAAAGCACTGAAAACCTTGTTAACACGATATCTCCAGATAGGAAGTTTGGATAGATTTCATACGTGGTACGTGGATGCCATATGGTCCGAGGAAGAATCGTTTTGTTTTTGGTGGAGGTCAAAGGTCATCTGGGGTCACAGTGGTCAAAAAGCAAAATTTCCCAAGAATTCCCAAGATCGTCATATGTGGTCATCAGAAGTCAAAAAAGCAACATTTCCCAAGAATTCCCAAGATCGTCACCTGGGATCACCAGAGGTCACCAGGGTCAAAAAGCACAATGTCTCAAGAATTCCCAAGATCGTCATCAGGGGTCACCACAGTTCAAAAAGCAAAATATCCCAAGAATTTCCAAGATCGTCATTTGGGGTCAGCAGAGGTCAAAATGCAAAATTTCCCTAGAATTTTCAAGATGCAAGATCCATTGGAGGTCAAATCCCTTTCAAGACACTTCCTTTTTTCTTTTTTGTTATATTTGGTGTGGGTTCAAAGGTTATGTGAGGTCAGCAGAAGTCAAATTGTTAAAAGATCCTAAAATGATATAGTCAAGAAAGATAAATTCGAGGGATAAACCTCAGTGTAACAAAGCGTCCCCATTTGGCAAGGAATCACTAAGCCTTTTGGCTTTCTGGTTTAAGTACCTCATCAAGGCCGAAAGCTTGCAATGCCTCATCTGTCCATAGTATTGTTTATATATATATATATATATATATATGTATTATGAGAAAATTCCCTTATGCCTCATAAAACATAAAAAATATTAAAGAAAATGACACAGCAGCTTGTCTCAGTTCTTTGTAACTTAACCTTCACAGGGACACAGCTGGGGTGTCCGAAATATACGCCGTTTTGTTACCGTATCTGTGCTCTGATGTTGTCGTCTTTGTGGTGTTTTCTACTTGTCATTTATCTATATATAACATATCTATATATATACATAAGAATAAAACTATAAAAAGAGTTACCTGCAGGTTCAAAAGTTGCAAAATGCATCTCACCACGTAGCTTTCGTCTTTTATTTCAGACTTCTTCAGCGTGACTGAACATAGTAAGTTAACGCAATCTTAGCCTATATAAGAAAAAGTAAAGCATTGAAACAGTTTGTCAAAATACTTATTATGTTTAAAAACCAAGCAACGTAAAAACCTTGAACCTTAAATCTTTAGAAACCCTATACCTTACTGGTATGGGCGAATAAATCGAGACGTAGGACTAGTGACAAAAAGCTGTACCCCACAAAAAGAAGTTCCTGTGGTGAAGTGAATTGAAAACCTAAAATAACACAAGTTAAACCATGAAAGCCTATATTTGGATAAAATGCTAACTCTTCAACTGTTTCCTATTGTTGGGCCCTAACGAATAAATAGATTGAAGATAGGCTAATTTTCTCTCTGAAATAAGTCAGAGAAAAAATTAATTTTCTCTCTGTAATAAATCATCTGATTTATATCTTCTGTTCTTTCCCTTGTTCATAAAGGCTACTCCAGTCCTTGGAATTGATTTATATTTTATGATCGAGACAGTTTACACAACTTTCGACCTATATATATATATATATATATATATATATGTATATATATATATGTATATACGATAACGGAAGTACTTTAAAATTAAAACAACAGTGCTACAGAATTGAATGGCTGGATCTCAGAAGAGATACAAAAGTAGTAGGCTTGAAACGAGGTAGAACAAACAGCCAAATATTGTTTTGCAAAGCTTTCGAACAATACTAGCTCTTCTTCAGTGCAAAGTCGAGGAATGACCATAATATATAGATATAGATATAGATATATATATATATATATATACATAAAATAATAATATATATGAGTGAGTCAAACAGCGTTGATTGACCCATTCATATATATACAGTCGCTACGTCACTCCCTCTCTCTCTCTGTTTTACAACAATGCTAGTGCTGCAAGAATGAATGGCTGGATCTCGAAAGAGATATTCAACAGTGGTAAAGGCTTGACATTTGGTAAATAAATCAGCCATAAAAGGTTTTTGCAAAGCTTTCGAGCAATACTAGCTCTTCTTCAGTGCTTGATTAAGAGAGTGGCAAGGGGTGTTAGAAACTTATTATATTTACATTGTGAGGGCAAAGGTCCCACTGATAAGTCAACAAGGACTATCTTTTTTTTTTGAAAGCGGTGAGAGAAGTAATTTGGGTAAGCCTATTGAAACAAGTTGACGGGGAAGGTGTGATAGGACTACTTAGGCCTAGAGGGTAATCCCTACAGTATGCTTATAAATCGTTTTAGATATTCAGGCCGATTGGCCTGGAGACGTACTCTTCAAGCAACATTCCCAGGAATTTACTTTATCATCCCGGCTTCTATTGTCCCATGTATCGTTTTGGTGGTTGGCAATAGGCCCTTTTCCAAATAGCGATTACAAAGGATTGTGGGACAGACTTTTGGTGTGCGACGTTCTTGTCAATGGCATTTTACTGTGGCCAAAAACAACTTGTACCAAAACTCTATCCCACAATCCTTTGTAATTGCTATTTGGAAAAGGGTCTATGATACGTTAATTGTTTAGGCCTATTGGATGATGCGGTGAATTGAAATGGTTCGCAACAGGTTGATCAACTTCTTTGGTTTTAATTATACTGGCCTGTGCTGTGACATTCTCGTCTTATGGGAGGTTTTTTTTATTCCCCCACGTACTACATTCCACATAAATTACAATAGATGAGATATATGAAGTTTTTGGAAAGACGATTGTCTGATTTGGAAAGTGCGTGCAGTTTAATAGCTTCGGAGGTATTTAGTGGAATCAATCAGAGCGCACGTCTTGCATTTGGACGGGCAAAGTGACCAGTAAAAGTTCTCGTTGTTAGCCTCGACTGAGGTTTTGTCCTGAAATTTTGCCAGTACCAAAATCTCCAGTAAATTTGGGGGACGCGAAAAAGCAACAAAGGGGAATAGGTAAGTAGGATAGACTTTAGGCGAACCGTGCTCTGAAGTGTGGGCAAATGTTTTTGAATGAATTTTGCGAGTCGGTGGTGGTAGACCGGGATGGTACCGTACTCAGTTACCAATGGCACTTTGTTAGACTTGGGCTGACGGTTATGGTATGTCAGACTTTCAGAACGCGAGTATCTTTTACCTTTTTGACTACATTTTTAATTGAACCCGGAAAGTACTGTCTATATCGGAGGTGGCTAGACAGTTCCTTAGTGCGAATTTCAAAGTCCGTTTCATAGGAACAGATACGTTTAATGTGAAGTGCTTGGGTACACGGATTATTTTTGGTACAGTGCGGGGGATGGCAGCTGCTCGGCAGTAGGTAGTTGTGCTTTGTCGGTGGAATTATTGAAAAAGTCTGTTTTGAGTGAACTACTTTCTTTGGTCACTGTTGTGTCCAGGAAGTGGACACTGAATCTAGAGGAGTCGGCCGTGAATGTGATTGTGGGGTAAAACGAATTGGTACTTTCCACAAAAATTTTCAGAGTATCTTCACCGTGGGGCCAGAGCATGAAGATTTCGTCGATGAAACGTAACCAAATCTGTGGTTTTAAATTTTTCGAGACAAGAATTCTTTCTCGAGGTTGCCCATGAGAAAATTTGCAATTGAGGGAGCCATCTTGGTTCCCATGGTGGTATCATGAATTTGGATGTAGTGGTGGCTTGCTGTAAGTCGAGATTGTTGTTTGTCATAATAAGGCGCATCAGTTCACCTAAGTCATTCTTGATGGGCGGTTTGCCCTAGATGGTTTGAAGGCGACCTTACAAGCGGAGATGACTTCTACGTTTGGTACGTTTGTTTACAGAGAGGACATGCCAGAATTGTGTCCTGTGGGAGATTTTGTATCTCAGTTTTGCGGATAAAGTCCGTGGTGTCCTGAACATAGGAGGGGAGGGATCGGACCAGGGGCTGAATGAGCAGGTCAACAAATTTCGAGGTTTTCTCCGTGGCAGTCCCGTTTTCGCATATAATAGATGGATTTCCCGTCTTTTGAATTTTGGGTAAAAATAGAAACGGCCCCATTTAGAATCTACCTGGAGAAGATAAGGGCCATTTTCAAAGTTGACAGAGCAATTACGAACCATTTTTGCACGGCACCTTCCACTTTCTTTGTAATTTCTGACGTTAAATCGGAGTCGAGACGTTTGTAGTGGTCGGGATTGCCAAGCAGTCTGTAGGCGTCCTCTCCGTAGAATTTGGTGCTCATTGCAACAATCGCAGAACCCTTGTTGGCCGGCTTAGTGAAGATGTTGTCGCGATGCGGTAAATTTTTAATTGACCTGTCTTTCACTTTTTATGAGATTGTCGCGAAAACCTGGGACAGAGGTGTGAGTTTTCACATCCTCTTCAATAGCCGAGATGCTTGATTTAAGTGGTAGACAACGTCCCTTTGGTGGGTTCCAGGTGCTTTTTGCTTTGAATTTAAAAGCTACGTCGTTGTCCGAGAGTGGCTGGCTTACGCCGTCTTCATCGGGAACATACTTCCGAAGACGTAAGCCTCGAAAGAACGCTGCCAGATCTAAAGACAATTTTTGTGTGTCAGTCAGCTTTGGTTTGGGGCAGAAATCGAGCCCCTTCGAAAGAAGTTTTGTTTCTTCTTCTTCAGAGAGCTGACACGAGATGGTGACAACCGCGTTGCTGACCGTGGAAGAGTCAATCACCGGTTTTCAGAGGAAACTTCGAGACCTGTTCATATGGAATTTGGACTCACTTGATTTGAAGTGAGAATTACTTGATTTTAAGTGATCTGATCTCTTTTAAACTTTTATTGTTGCCCGGAACTGAGATTGTGAGAAAGACAAAGACAGTCCTGGGAAATAAGTCTGAGCTTGTTTTGAAGCTCTGATTTGGGAAACTCTTTTTTTAGCTTCCTAGTTTTGGAGTCAGTTTGTTGATTTAATTCACGTATATATATATATATTTCTCCGGTGTTTTCTTTCTAATATATATATACCGGTATATGTATATATACCCATATATATATATATATGTACATACATATATATATATATATTTATATATATATATATATGAGTCAATCCACGCTATATTAAATTGTCGCACAGAGACCTTAGGCCATTTTTCCTCTAACATAGGCACTTGCCTTATACTGATAGAGGATATATATATATATATATATATATATATATATATATATATATATATATATATATATATATATATATATATATATATATATATCTGTCTGGTCAGTCTGTTCTTGTTACTTCAGCGACACAGTACCATACGGATAGAAAACGCCAGCCTAATACATTTAACAGAACGCAATATCTATTACTCTTCAATGAAGGGCTAAGCTCAAATCAAGTTTTGATATGTTAGAGTGGTACCGTACTTATTTTAAGCAATCTGGTGAAATTTCCATTGAAATCCGATTTTCAACACAAAGCGACCTTGTAGCAATCACTAATGACGTCATAACCTCAAATTAATCATCAGTCTTTTGTTTTTCTTTCAACTTTACAACCAATTTTCTCCTCAACAATCCCATATTAATGGAATGTGATTGCATGAGAGGCATGGGAGCATTACAAAACTCCACATTCCTCATGGGGAGATCTTATCCCTATTAACTTTAAAGTCAACACAACAGACTCAGGCTGAAAAAACAAAGAAAACAAAGCATTACTTATCCGTGTGAGGAAGTGATATAACCCCTGTTTGCCTCAAGCTCACTTTGGGTCACAAATGAAGTAATTTGATTTGCTGATATCTCGAGTAATGCATGTCTGATTTGAAAGGAAGTTTCACCAAATTGCTATTTGAGTTCGTCACATCTTCGTGACACTAACCACATTCTCAATTTCATAGAGGACATTGATCAAAAGAGACCTCTTGCTTCTAATGTGTGATAAAATATCAGTTATGTGCTCATACATGCCAAGGGTTTTGTTAAGTTTCTAGTATATTTTTGTTTTTTTATAATTTTTCCTCGTTTGAACAGATTATTTTTATACAGAGGGCCTGACAAAAAGGACTTTTCACGAATTTCATAATAACGTTTATATTCAATCTCATGGGACCAAGCAATATTTGCCTTGGAAAACGGCTTTGTGAAGAAATGTTGGAAGAGAAAACCACTAAAACATTTTATTTGGAAAAAGTGTTTTGATCACATTATTTCACATCTGAAGTATGTGGGACAAAAGAGAATTTTTGGACCTTTCCAAACCAATTGAATTCAATGTTTCCGAATGAGCTAGTGTTTACCTATTAGTTCAATAAAGTCAAAGCTGTTTACTAAGAATTGGAAATATCCCTTAAAGGAGGTCATATTTACATTACCCTCTTTCCAAACCTTCATGCAATGATAAATGTAACGTAGGTCGGTTTTTCGAGTCCACAATTACACACTGCTGTTAAGACAGCAAAATACAGACACATAGCATCAGCATTTCACCTTCGCTTATCCTAGTTCCCTTGATCATTCTCAACATTGAATCACAAATATGAAACATTGCTTACTGCAATTAACCAGTGACCTGCTTAACAGCCTATGCATCAAATAGCTGTATAGCTTATCGTTGATTTTGTGGGTAATAACTCATACACCAATCCTAGGCCGTAGCCTGCGGGAGGCAGGGGGCATCTGCCCCCGCCCCCTTCATTTCCGAACAATAAATGAAATTTGTCCTACTTTAGGAAAAAATACTGAAATGCTGAAAATATCAATTTTCTGATTATGATTCAAGGCCCAAAGAACCAAGAAAAATTTATGTAAAGGTTCCTTTTTCCCCAGATTTTCCCGTGGAGGTTTCTTGACCCCCACCATGGACGCATTCTTAGGTGGGTGTCTCTCCCTGAGGAAGGAACCCTCTTTTTCCTACAAGATGTACAGCTTAAATACACGTGCATACACGCAAGCTAAAAATAAAGTAGCTCATTATTTCTTATAATTAGAAGCTAAACTCAATGAGCCTGTAGACTAAATAACTTTTAATTCAAATGAAAGTTCAATTTGTTTCTAAAGCATGAAATCTAAAAATAAAGGATGTTTAGATGCAACTTAGAAGGTCTAAAATTTGTCATTTCCCCACATCAGGGAGGCATTTTGACTGAAAATTTTTTTGCAAGGCCTACGCTACGGCTACGCGCCAACCAATGGTGGCTCCCAAAGTGGCGTACTAATAGGGAACAGCCCGCACGTGCCACCAGCATTGCAGGGGTGCCATGCCACAGCCGAAAAATTCAGTAAATAAGTAAACTTTCATATCATGTAATCATTTCAAAGATTTATCGAAGATAACACCATTTTTGATCTAGGAAACCTGAGATCAAGAGAAATGTCTCAAAGAGTAGAGGTGTCATTCCTCCCCTTCGGCAATATCCCATTCGATTACACCCTACCAAAGCAGAAAAAATCGCTACATAATAAGGATTCCTAAACATATGATCAAATCAACGCTTTACGAAAATTTTCTAAAGGTAGCACCATGTAGCATTCAAGCCACCTCATAGGTCTGGAAAAAATCCCAAAGAGCGGGGATGTCGTCCCCTTCTCTTACACAACACCTTTCTCCTAACACCTATCCAAAATCTAGGAAGAATATCATTAAAATAACGACAATTTGTAAAGATATAATCCGTGTAAGCTTTGTCAACAATAGCACCATTTTGCACCTAAGCTAGGCCTTGCATACACCCCTTCCCCTTAGCACTCCCGCCAGGATGTCACTCTTTCACAGGTGAAAAGGATGGGTCCTCCAAGGTGTCAACTATCTAGAGGCACGTCACTTGGTGCTCCACTTAGACAGTGTCATGAACTGGTCCCTAGAGATTTCACTCTGGTTACGGCCCTGAATCCATGCCTAAACTTAAAGTCTCATAAGTCAGAAGTTACTCACGGTAAAGACTGACAAAACTTGACCAACATTGACTAGGTCCTGATTCGAGACTATTTAACTCACTAGTAAAAAATTGGATACGAAATGAGGAGCTTTGCCACTCACCATGCATGTCACTTATTACGTTACTCAATCATAATTTGCGATACGTAAATTAATTAATACAATTTAGAGAGAGACCTACCAAAAGTATAAAAAATTGCCCGTAATTTGTAAGAACTGGCGATAAGGTAGCGTCAACTCCAAATAGAATATAGGTCCTAACTTAAACTACGTTACTTGTATGGACTTGTGTAAAGTCAACGGTCACTTATATAAATTTAATTGCTTTTAACTGCAATGCTGTTCACAACAACTGAGTAACTGGTTCCACTCCACCCAATGCAACACACAAAGTTTCGGACTAAGAATATAAAAACTTCAGCCTTATATTCTGTCTTACAAATTAATTTTTTATATTATTTCCTTCAAAACTCTTACTTCCTCTTTAATTCCCAATTATTACCCTTCTAAGAAGAAAACCGACGGGAAATCGTATAATTATCAATTAAACATGTATGCAGATATAACACAAAAACTGCAACATCCTCCTAGAACAAGTTGATCCTTTTAGTCAATAGCATAGCGTGAACATGTGGGGACAGGGGGACCTCCACTTTTGAAAATTGAGGAAATATCATATCGTTTGTCATCCCCTTTCCAGAACCCGAACAAAAACAGCAGGTTCATATTTAATTCCATAGCTTACAAAATAGCTAACTTAATTAAATCAAGCGCAAATGACGAAAACAGCTATTTAATAAATTAAAATGGTAGAAAATGCATCAGATTACACCGCAGATCTTCTGTTCTGAAATCCCCTTTTCCGGGGCCCTCGATGCTATCGGGCTCAGCGATTTGCACTTTATTTTCGTAAAGGTTATCTCTCCCCCCCCCCCCCCCACTTTTGAGAAGCTGTTGACGCTCAGTAATATTCCGACAACTAATCCCCAACAAAAAAGAAAATTGAACAACAAAGTCAAGCAAATTCCTGGTTATTCACGCCATTCAGGGCTTGTTAACGACAAGTGGGTTCTATCAACCAAAGTGAGAGAGCTCCGGGCTAATGAAAATTCCAATTTCCGTTCCAATAATATATATTAACATTATTCATCTTTTCACAAGAAGTCAGTTAAAGATAAATTAGATGACATTCCTTTTTTCAGTCCTCCTTATTAACACAATCTGTTCAAACGAGTGTCATGTAGTACGGTAAGGTAGTTTTTAGTATAGATTAATACTGACCGCCATTTTGTTGTTTATCACTAATATTGCAGATTTATGGTGCAATACCTCGTTTGCATAAAGGTTAATAGACAATGCACACGACATCTAGTCTGTTTGGTTTCCCCTTCCCTTTGTCAGTTTGTGATTGGTTATTTATTTGTGACATGGTACTTTCAGCCAATCAGAAGCCTATCACATAATAGTAGACTTCCTGCCATTGCGTCGAAAGCCTGTATCCCACGCCACTCGTGCTGCAGATCTAAGAAGAAGCATGTAGTCATTTCTGTAAATATTAATCATCTATAAGGCCGGCCTGTAACTCCTATAATTGTGTACGTGCTGCTATAATTTTCTGTGATCACCAACGAAGTGACTTAATCCTTTGGAGAAATATGAATCATTAAATGAACGCCAATAAACTGAAAGCTTATATGTTCTGTACATCCCGTGATTCTTCAGTCTTGTTTCTACCGAGCTTAGGCTACCCCAAGCCTAATTCACAGGAGCGATTGGCTTTACTAATATCTTACATAGATGGAGTCGCGTGCTCTCGAATATCTTACACGAGGATGAATGTAATTTTAGGAAATGGGCGTCTCTGTATGAATATTACGAAAGGTCATGACCGGGAAGACTATGGCTTTTCCTAGAGCTTCTGTTCATATGAGAAACAAAATTGAGAGAGCTTCTATAACACCAAAACCGCATTTGTTGTAACACGAAACTCTCTCTAACCTCCTTTGCAGGAAATTATGAACAAACATTTCCATGTTTTTCTTTGTCCAATAAAGTGATCAGGATCTTTTATCTGCCTTTCAAAGTTACAGACAACCTCTCATTTCAAAGGATTTCGATTTAAAAGAGAAAAATTTCGAAAGATACACCCTAAAAGTTGGGTAATTACAGGTTACATGTTGCTTTAGAAGTTCCTACACAGGAAGAATGGTACACTGTTAAAAAAGGTGTAATTTTACAGTGAATATACTGGTAGCTGGGATTCCGGTGCCCGACCGTTATTTTACTGTTGTGCGTAAATTGTATAATTACTGTACTGTACCTATGTAGCCACTTTCATTTCTGAACACTGTTCAGGCCTCCCCGTGTAGTATCTGCTAATAAAAGTGGCTAAATAAGTACAGTTACTATAAGATCTAGGCAAACTCTAAAATAACGTTGGCCTACCGCAATCCTTGCTGCCAGTATTTTCACTGTAAAATTACATTCTTTTTTAACAGTGTCCTTTCGACTGTATTTCAGTTAAGGTCATTTATCTTATCAATTGCAATGTACCTAGGAAACAAATACGTGGATGCGACGGAAGACCAGGTACGACTTGCCAGCCCTGCGTACGTGTATTGCTCCTGCACCCACACTGACTGCACTCGCAATACCAGAGTATGTACGTCAAAGGAGGAGTACATATTCGACACCTGCTATGAAGGTTAAGATACGACTAGCTACCGGAGACTTTAGTGGAAATTGAAAAAAAACACTTCACCTGCGAGCAAATATTTTAACACTGAAATCGTCGAAGTTTAATGGCTCATCGACCTGTTGAAGGCCTTAATAAAACACAGGGGAAAAAATAAAGTTTTTGTATAGGCCTACACCAACTTCACACTTTTGCATGGGAAGAAACTGGTCAACATTTGTAAAAAGTAACAGACTAAACTCAAAACCGGTATTTGGACTGAGCCTTTTAAAGTATCGTTACCTCGGGTTGAATTTCGTATTATCGCTTACCTGAGGAAGGGCAATTGATCTGTCCGAAACGTCTTTTCTACATTTTTGATCAATGCTTTCTGTTAGATATATTTTAGCCAGCGTTTTCTATCATAAAGTTATGTATCGTTTTGGAAACGAGCTTTGACTTGCAGGGTGGAATTTGTCTGTTGTACATGTATATACTCCCCTGGAAGCATCCCAACCTTAAATTCCTGGACTAAATAACACAGACATGGCGATCAACTTTCATTAAAGATTTACAAGATACGGCATACAATTATTTCTACGGTATTAGTGGCGTATTTAGGGGGGACATTGCGGCAAACCCATAGACGAAAATCCCGAGGAGGATGGGTGGATATATCGCCACACTTTTTAGAAATGCTCCCATTGACTTTCACTTTGTCTCACAGTAACTCGTCTTTCTTAGGACCTGTGTCTGAAGTAAGTTAATAAGTAAAGGCTACAAGATAAAATTACGTCATTCTTTTTGATCCCACACAAACAGCATTTCAGTCTGGGGCAATTCATTAAAGAATGCGTCTCTGAAGTTACAAAAACAAACAATCAGTTTCCTTAAAACAAAACTTTCAAAAAGAAAACAGAAAAAACCTAGAAACTTTGGAAAAAACCAGTTGGTGTAAGGAGGATATAGAATCACTAAAGGCGAAACTGGATAAGCACTGTGCCAATCGTTTGTGAAACTTTCCGTTAAGAAAAACGAAACATTTTAAGTAAGGAACAATCTAGAGAAATTCGTTGTGACCTTTGGAAGGTCCAAAACTTAGATCAAGGAAAATAGATTCATTCATTCATTCATTCATTCATTCATTCATTCATTCATTCAGTCAGTCAGTCAGTCAGTCAGTCATTCATTCATTTATTCATTCATTCATTCAGTCATTCATTCATTCATTCATTTGTTCATTCATTCAGTCATTCATTCAGTCATTCATTCATTCATTCATCCATTCACATTCTTTCCATCAGTAATTCATCCACACAAATACAAATCCAATTTAAACGTATACTTTAAGTATAGAGAGGTTACTAAAACAAACAAAAAAAATAACGATCTAGTAATCTCACGGAAAAAATAGTATGATCAGTAGTGAACTCTCTTAAAGGCTGTTCTATTAGTCCCAAATGAATGTACTCCGTCTATGGGCCTTGTAGTAAACCTGTCTAAACATTCCCTTGTTCAAGATGAAACAAGTCTGTCTTATTCGCATGGGATAACGGCGAAGTCATGACGTTAAGGCCCATCAAATGTACTTGCGATACCTAGGAAATACGAAATGATCATCCAAGCAAGCATATAATTTAGGATTGTACAAAACAAAGTTATGATGGGTTTGGTTTTCTGAGATTCATAAAGTGAACAAGATTTCGTATTTACAACGCTGCAAATAATTTCTCTAAGCTGTCACGCACCATAATGGCATACTGTCATTGTTTTGGAAATATGTTTTCACATAGATGCAACCTGGTCAGCAACAAGCCTTTGGTAACCTTGGATATCCAGTCGTATCTCCTGTAACACCTACAACCCAGAATTCTTCTAACGGAAACCTGTGGGGATCGAGTGTTCGACGAGCTATGGGGATCAGTCAGATTATTTGCGGTGTCATTGAATTTGCCTTAGGCATCGCTCTCGTTTGCCTTCCTATGTGGTACTTCTACCACGACAACGCAGCTTGGGGGATCTGGAACGGAGTGGTAATTATTTTTTACAACAAACATCCTTTCTTCATTTCTTTCAAATTGTACGAAGCATGGGCTTGGATCATGGGGGGACGGGGGGACGCGTCCCCCTCAGTTTTTTGGAAGGGGGGGACATCTCCAAAAAGTCCCCCTCACTTTTTCAAAACGATGAAAACTAAAACTGTGAAGAAGATAATATAACAGTAGATTACAAATTGACACTACATTTTAAAAGCAAAATTGTGCCAAATATTGCACCATATGCCATCTAGACACCTTCCAGTTTCCATTTTTTCACAAGGGAGGTGGCCCCACCCCATTCCATGTTTGTGGTCTTTACTCATTGCTCGAAATAAGAGACAAAATCGTAAAGTTACTTAAAAATTGCTAACTCCAACGTCAAAAATGGCCGTGATGCCCCTGTAGTTTGCCGTCGGTTCTGTGCCACAAAATTCCACTCGCACTATTTACTAAAGCTCCTAAAACTAATTTATGCTAGTTGAAGAAAATATTGGAAAGGTTCGTTTAGAGTCGACTACTATGCAAGGACAAGGTGTACCGCAGTGAAATAATGAAAACATTACTACCAGTATCACCTCTATCAGACTTTCGAAAAAGCTCTGACATGCACAGTCCTGATCACTTCCATATCCATATTTTATTAGATATGAGTAAACATGCTAATGACAGGGGCGTAAATACGGAAGGGGTGTCCCCCAGTGAAAATCAAAGATCGGTCTCTGCGCGGTAAAAAGTCGGTCTCAAATCCAATTCAATATGCTTTTGGAACAATAGACCAGACATGAACAACATTTGAAGTGAAAAGAAAAGATTCCCCCAATTTTCTACTCAGTTCACGATTTTTTGATCGAATGCCCCCAAAATGTGCAAAAATTTCGCGCGCTTCGCGCGCATGTAGCGATTTAGTGGAATCCAGTTAAGTATGCCTTGTAACAGCAAACCAGACTTGAAAAACATTTGAATTGAAAAGATTGCCCGAATTTTCTACTGAGTTTCCGAATTTTTGATTCAATGCCCAAAAAATGTGCAAAAATTTTCACGCGCTTCGCGCGGATGTAATGGCTTAGTGGTCTATTTTATGCACCTGAATTGCAACGAATTTCGGGCAATTTTTTGAGATTCGGGCAAAAGATTTTCTATCCCCAAATTGGAAGAGTCCCGTACGCCTATGATTATTACTACCGTCCTGTAAATTGTAATTATCTAGGAAATTTGGATCATACAACTATGTCAATGGGAGTCGGTCTCCAAGAAATGTAGTTCACCCCCGGCAATTCATGTATATAGGCCCCTGGCTAATGGTATATGTAGTCTAACGATTTACTGTTCACTTACTTCACACAATGTGGTCTTGATTTACCCCAAGAACTAAGTAAAAAAATCACTAAAGCAAGGAAGATGAAAAACTTCCTAAAAAAATAAAAATTCTTGGTGATATATTCAATTTAAATTTAGCACCAAATGTGGCACCATTTTGCATCCAGCCCACCTTTCGTGAGCAACTTTTCCAAAGGGGAGGGAGACACCCCTCCCTTGGACCCCTCCCCAGGACGGCGATTCGCAAATTGTGAAAAGTCCCCCCCCCCCCCATCTTTGGAGATGGATCCACGCCCATGGTACGAAGTGATATTTATGCTATGGACGAATTGACGCGTTTGGGCAAAACAGCTGCTTGGATATACGAAAAAGGGTCTGAATTGTAGCATCATATTTGTGAAATTTTTTTTCACATCCTATGGATGCTTTTCGAAATATTATATGAAGTTACTACGTATGTAACCTAGCTGAAGGAACTTTTTGCAAGTAAGAATGATGTTACATTCTCACATTGAAGAGCATTGCTTGTCTCGTTTTGAATACATTGTTGTTTTTTTTTATTATTATTTAGTTTTAGTTTCTCATGGTAAATGTAAGGTTTCCAACATTCCTATGACCCTGATGCATTCATGTTAAGAACACATGAGATTAAGGAAAAATTTTGATGTTAAGATCAAGAAAAAAAAAACAATTTTGACAAAAGTGACATTATGATTTTATGAGTGCTTGTTTCAAATCCGCTTTGGATGAACATGATAACTTTATTTGTTAATAATTTTAACCACAATCAGGAACGCAAATTCACCAGAGTGCTTGCACGAAGTGTTCCTCTTACATAGCAAAACTAAATTTTTGCCTGTAAGACCTTCTTTAACTAAACAGTGTCAGCTTTCCCGATTCTCTCGTTAAGAAACCAAGAAAAGATGCAGCAAACTTTGCTTTAAAACTTGAAATTCCCTATTTCACCCGTTCAGAGAAGATATCCGTAGGAACATTTTGGTAGTTTCGAGCCTTTGTTAAAGAGTCTTGTAATTCACTATTCCTTTCCTTCTTTCTTAGTATGCAGTCATTACTGGATGTTTCGGTGTGTACAGCAAACGTAGTAAGTGCATGGTAAGTTGTACCAGGGAGGTGTTACTTTGGTGTTACTTTTTCAAGGTTCAGTTGCAACAATGTTTTATGGGAGGAGGGGGCTCTTGTGATTTGTCATGAACGTTATGATTACATCCAACATAGTTGCAATCAGAAGTAAGTGCCGTAAATGTTTGCTGTAAACGCCAATGGCCTACATTTAAGACAAGCATAGATCAATTCGTGAAAACGACGTAGGCACAAATTTATTTTGATGAATGTAGTTGGATAAACATTTAACTTTCCACGGCAATGGCCCATATTTGGCTTGATAGTGACTTCTAGAGGTTCAGTTTAGGTCAGGGTCCCAGAACATGAAATACTTGTAAAATCAGTATCTCAAAATATTCAACGAACACACAGGACTAAACATGTTATACGTACATAGATGTACTTCACTGTCTAATCGAAGTAACTAATCGTGACTTTAAGATAGTGGCCTTGTAAAGAAAAGCAGTGATTAAGGGTAAGTTGTCTATATGCATAACAATTTCATGTGACACAAACTTAACCCTTGAAATCCAATATTTCTAGCTGGATAAATCTGTCCATTGTTTTTTCTTTTTGTTTTGTTCTCCATAGGTTATCGCCTACATGGTATTGTCCATTATAGCCGCTGTAATGAGCGGTGTTTGTTGCATTTCTACATCTGCAGTCACCCCATACCTCCGTTACGAGTCTGCCAACCAAGGTGTAAGTATACTTAGTGTTCTTTTCTCTTTCACTTACATTTTAAAGGTCGACTGTCTGACACGTTTTCTTCCTTATCTGAAATTCTCATATCGACCGAAGGATCCAATAACATCATCATCAAGACCCAAGAGTCTGGGTATCTGGGTTGCTGAGTGGCTGAATGGCAGCCTAGAGTCAGTGTGTTTGTGCTAGTGACAGCTCCCTAGTTCGTATGATAATCCAACGCACGTTCCGTCTTACTTGAATTATTAATTGGACAATAAATTAGCGGATGGAGGATGCGCGCGAGCGTGCTAAAAATAGGATTTTAAGGGATTTTACAAACGTTTTTAGGCATTGCATCTACAAAAGGAGTATAGGATAGCGAGCCTCCTTCGCAAACCGCAATACAAAGTGTACGCACTTTCAGTTGTTTACGGCAAACACAAAAGTGCTCCGACTTCACGATTTGACTAAGTAGAAAGCCAACCCACACTGCATCGACCCAACTATAACCGGACGGCTGAAACCAGTCGCGTGGCAGATGGGTCGGTCAAGTGTGTTACAAATTTTGTTTTCTACCCGACTTTCGGTCCCTTTTGATATCAAACTGTTTGATATTCGTAGTTGAGTCGAGGAGGGGGGGGGGGGTCGCGTCGCAGTTGAGTAAAGTAGTGGTATTTGCAACTGTCATCGACCCAACTGCCACCCATTTTTTTTTATGAATTGGTTAACAAAGGAGGGTTTGCGAAATCAGATCACGGTTGCAGAAAGTGAACGTTCTCGCCCTCGTGATTGATGAAAAGTAGATAGACTGATATCAATGCCGACATTGAGTTGCGTGGGTAACCTACAAACAGACTACTACCCAATGCAACTGACCACGAATACCTACAACCTATCCCCGACGATCAGTCAGGCTGAGTTGACTCACATTCCAAGTAACTTTTATACTACAGTGTCGGACACGGTGACAATTTCATGGCAGACATGCAATATGTACTATATTACTATTTTCCGGACAGTCTGGATTTCGTCAAAAGCAATGGCTTCTCGAATAGTGTGTGTAGTAGGGATCACTGACATACAACCCTCGGCTTGTGGTAAATTTCCTAAAAATATATAATAATTTCCCGACAAACGAAACAGTTTCCCAACACAGTTATATCTGCGAGGGGTCACCTCTCTCTGGTTAACTGTATCCAAAGGAATATATCCATCAGACAATAACTCACATTAAGTAAGACTTTGCGCTCGTAAAATTTTCCGTTATTTCTGTAGCCTTAAAAGATTTATTCCTGTCCATGTAAATAAATTGCAAAAGAAAGTGTCAATTTTTTTCCCGAGGGACCTCAAAATTTTTCCGACAGATCGAACTTTGCTAATTTATTGGGGGTTAAGCACTCCCACACCCCGGTAGTGACGCCCCTGATAGTCAACCCAAATACGCTTATTAGCCCTGATTATAATTTTCTTCCAGGTTGTGAGACACGGCTACAAGTTTTTAGCCTGAATACAGGTGTTTGCACTATCCAGTGCATCATGTAGTTTGGGCATCAACATCCATTATCAGGAGGGCCGATCCGATCTTTTGAAGTAGGGTTAGTCATTCGTAAGGACGGGACCGTGTATAAGAGTCTGTAATGGAGGTAAAATTCAGGAAAAAATACCTTATCGCTTATAGACCCATGTGATTTCCCACGTTCTGAAGGCTTTCAAATAACAATTTTTCATCACTTTTCAAGTAAACCACTTTTATTCAGGGTGTAAAAATTCAGGAGGCAGACTCCCCAGTGACTCTGCAGGCTACGACCTTCATAAGCCTAGGTGTACAAGAAGAGCAAATTGTACAGAAGTATTACATAACTTTCCACATCGAAAGAACCCAGGTCAATAATATCGCGTACGAAGCGAGCGATTTTGGTACTCAGTATGGCGTAATTATACTTACTATGATAAAACAAGAACAAATGTCCATATGGTATAAGCCTATGTTACATTTGCAGACAGTACTGCTAAGGATAGGGAAAATATAAGACGAACCACCCATGTAGTTCGAAATGTGGTTCGATTTCAAAGGGAAGGGTAGAACCCAACCCGTCTTCTGCGTCCGCGCCTGAGTTAGGCAAAGCAATCCAATATTTTAAAGAGTGTCTTTGCCTAATCCCTTTTGAGGGCATTTAAGGTATATTTGTTTGTCATTTTTAATTTCTGTCAAAATGTTATATAATTTTGCCCGATTTCAGATATAACATTTAAGTTTGAAACAACAAAATTTGATATTAAAATCAGTTCAAACCATTCTTGCTAGACTTATATCCTAAAGAACCTTCAGCCTGCGCTTTAGGTCACACAGTCTAGTGCAATTTTATTGGGGGAATTGTCCTGGGCATTGTTCAGGGCAATTGCCATGGTTGGGAGCCAATCGGTATGTGGAATTGTGAAGGTGGGGATTGTCCTGGATGGCAATTGTCCTAGGTGGGAATTGTCCGGGTGGGAATTGTCCGGGTTGGTAACTGTCCGGGTTGGCAATTGTCCTAGGTGGGAATTGTCCGGGTGGGAATTGTCCGGGATGGCAATTGTCCGGGATGGTAATTGTCCGGGTAGGAATTGTCCGGGTGGGAATTGTCCGGGTTGGCAATTGTCCGGAGTGGGAATTGTCCGGGTGGGAATTGTCCGGGTGGGAATTGTCCGGGTGGGAATTGTCCGGGTTGGCAATTGTCCGGGGGGAATTGTCCGGGTGGGAATTGTCCGGGTGGGAGTTGTCCGGGTGGGAATTGTCCGGGTGGGAGTTGTCCGGTCACGTGCTAACAGTGCATTTGACATAAATGTACCAGTCCTGGTCTAAGGGTCTATTCTTCCACATATCACTGGAGTGGGTTTGAGGGCATGTATTATCCCCCCCCCCCCCGATCAGGAACAATTGAATTGATTTTACTGTAACTCAGGACAATATGATGGTAATACGTGATATGGGATGTCTTTTAACCTCTCTGTAGTGTAACTGCATCTTCTCCTACCCTGAAAAAATTTTGTAATTCATTTTAATCCATGAAAGAGCATTCGATGTAAAGACCATAAGAGTGATAAACTATCTTTGTTCTAAATGGTTTAGCCAGTACATGTACTGGGCTTGATGGACCCGGGTTGGATGGTGGCAATAGCCACAATAATTTTCAGTATGAAGTGTTTTCTCCAAATTTATCTTAAAGCTGTGCCTGGAGAATTGCCTAAGAATTACCTTAGAAAGTCCCACAATCCGGGAGCTTGAGCCCCCAAACATTAGAAGCCTTACAACTGCCCTGATATAGTGATAACATGGATTTACAAAAGACACTTGATATATAATTTCTTCACTGCAAAGTCTAGAAAAGGTCGTATTTTCACACGCGATTGCGTTTTCAGTCGGAAGTGAGGGACGGTGCTTTTACTCTGTATTCAGGCCACATCAACTGACACAAAACTTTTAAAAGTTGATGGCGCTAACGCATATATATTGTTAAGGAACGTTGACCAAGAGGTAAAGTCAATGTGCGATCGTAGGATTGAAAGTAGCAAGGTACACCTTTTTGGTCCCTCTCCTTTTTAATTCGGAAACTTGTCTTGAATATTGGCGCGATGGAAAAGAAGTGTCTCTGGTTCATTTCTAAATGCAGCCGGGGGGGGGGGAATGATATTCCAAGTTTAAATGTAAATAATTTCCACAAGGCGTCTTCTAACAGACTCTTCGGTTGAAGTCATCCATAGGAGTAGGGAAGGCCTTTTCGAGACTGGGGGGGGGGGGGGGCTGAACCTTGTTTTAGATCGCGGTACCTGGGGGCGGAGGAGAGGGTCTAAGGGGAGAAATGTTTTTTGGGTATTTGAGGGTCCTCAGATGCAGTTTGGTGCAAACATTTTGGAACAAACTTTAAGGAAAAATTACTGCAAATTTTTGACCTTTCTTACAGACGGGACAAATAAGGGGTTTTGCCCTTGGATCTTAGGGGTGGAAGCATCCTTCAGCCCCCTCACAATTTTGAACTGGGGGCTAAAAGAGCACCCCATCTCCACCCTCGACTTCTTACGCTATTCGGTTGAAGTATAATTCCAAAGAGGAAAACCAAGGGACAGCAACTCTTTGAGCAGCTAAACTCAGTTGATATTTCATATTGGCTATTTTGTAGCCATACTTTACACTCATTTATCTATTTGTTCGACAATTTATAAATATTTTAAAAGCGTCAACTGTATGGCTTAGCAACTAGTAATTCGAAAGTAGAGTAATTTCTGTGCGAAAGAAGGAACAAAAAACGCATGATTACGTGACACGTAACCCCCAATCGCTTCATGCCACCAGCCTTTTTGTAGACTTATTTACACACAAAAGCTGTAGGGGTTTTTTTTTTGGGGGGGGGGGGGATGGATCTATTTCATTCCAACATAATCCAAAACAAGCTTTGTCTTATTGCATTCGAGTCGATTATTTTAAAGTTATTAAAAGGGATTATCCATATTCGGAAATGTTATATGTGCCGGGGAAAACGGACACACGGAAAAAAGGGGGCCCACTTCTGTCTTCCTATTTATATCACTTATTTTCATACAAGCACAGGATA
>JAIZAY010001481.1:0-14740 GCA_029531755.1 Holothuria leucospilota
GGATCGGACAGGAACATAAAGGCAAAACTATCCACACACCACCAAATCACCACCAAGTCCTGGGTAGGACTTTAAACTGCATCCGGTTGTGGAGTTGGTTTAAACGTGGGAGTAATGAGGTTACCCTTTGCCACAACTGCCTCCGGGGCACCCTTGGGCAAGGTGCACCTGTATTTGCCCCGGTGCTTTTTAAGTGCTGTTGCCTTTGGGCGTAGTGTTGCCTTCGGGCGTGGTGTTGCCTTTTGGCGTAGTGTTGCCTTCGGGCGTGGTGTTGCCTTTTGGCGTAGTGTTGCCTTCGGTTGTGGAGATGGTTTAAACGTGGGAGTAATGAGGTTACCCTTTGCCACAACTGCCTCCGGGGCACCCTTGGGCAAGGTGCACCTGTATTTGCCCCGGTGCTTTTTAAGTGCTGTTGCCTTTGGGCGTAGTGTTGCCTTCGGGCGTGGTGTTGCCTTTTGGCGTAGTGTTGCCTTTTGGCGTAGTGTTGCCTTCGGGCGTGGTGTTGCCTTCGGGCGTGGTGTTGCCTTCGGGCGTGGTGTTGCCTTCGGGCGTGGTGTTGCCGTCGGGCGTGGTGTTGCCGTCGGGCGTGGTGTTGTCTTTGGGTGTGTGGTGGATTTGGGTGTGTGGTCTTTGTGGGGGAGGTTGGTCTGTGGGGTATCTGGGTTGTTGTCAGGGTGTGTGTGGTTCTATTGTTGTAATGAACATAATTTTCTGTTTGATTTGGTGGTGTGTGGATAGTTTTGCCTTTATGTTCCTGTCCGATGCGGTTTGAGTTTTGTTTTTTGTTTGTATGTGCCATTTCGATGCACTTAAAAAGCCCCCCCCCCCCACCAAATCAAACAGAAAATTATGTTCATTACAACAATAGAACCACACACACACACTGACAACAACCCAAAGACCCCACAGACCAACCAACTGTTCAGTTCAGGTCTTCGACGAGAGCAGACGTGTTTCGTCGAGCTTTGTTTCCTCGTTTGTCCTGGGTAGGACGTTAAACTGCATCCGGTTGTGGAGCTTGTTAAAGCGTGGGGATAATGAGGTTACCCTTTGCCACAACTGCCTCCGGGACACCCTTGGGCAAGGTGCGCCTGTATTTTTGGCCCATTTTTGTTCAGCTTTTTTGTGTAAATAGTGTATATAGTGTACATACTGTGGATATAGCAAGTTGACTCCACTCCGGACCCCTCGTGGCAGGTGGACCCCGCCCCGGACCCCTTGTGGCCCCTTGGGGCAGTTTGTGATGATTGTTTGGTCTGGTGTTTTGGGGTTTTTTTGGTTGTTTTTGGGTGGTGGTGGTTTGTTCTGGTGTTGTCTTTCGTTGGCGGTATGTAGTAATATTGGTTTAGGGTGGCCGGGTGCAGGTTGGTTTGTGGGGTATTGGGTTGTCAGTGTGTGTGTGGTTCTAATGTTGTAATGAACATACTTTTCTGTTTGATTTGGTGGTGTGTGGATAGTTTTGCGTTTATGTTCCTGTCCGATCCGGTTTGAGTTATTCGTTTTTTGTTTGTACGTGCCGTTTCGATGCACTTAAAAAGCTCTCGTCGAGCTTTCGTCGTTTTACCGTGCTTAACTTGTATCACTGTGTGATAGCTTTTCTATATATTGCTTTTTAAGTGCATCGAAACGGCACATACAAACAAAAAATAAACTCAAACCGGATCGGACAGGAACATAAATGCAAAACTTTATCTGGCACTAGAAACAAAGGGCGAGAACCCAAACCGGACCGGGCAAAAACGCAAAACTATCCACACACCACCAAATCAAACAGAAAGTTATGTTCATTACAACAATAGAACCACACACACACTGTACTATATATTACAATTGTGTATAAACACCTTATAGCGTGCTGGGTAGGACGTTAAACTGCATCCGGTTGTGGAGCTTGTTAAAGCGTGGGGATAATGAGGTTACCCTTTGCCACAACTGCCTCCAGGACACCCTTGGGCAAGGTGCGCCTGTATTTTTGGCCCAGTTTTGTTCAGTTTTTTGTTTTTGTGTAAATAGTGTATATAGTGTACATACTGTAAATATAGCAAGTTGACTCCACCCCGGACCCCTCGTGGCAGGTGGACCCCGCCCCGGACCCCTCGTGGCCCCTTGGGGCAGTTTGTGATGTTTTTTTTTTGGTCTGGTGTTTCGGTTGTTGTTGGGTGGTGGTTTGGTCGGTTGTCTTTCGTTGGGGGTATATAGTAATGTTGGTTTGGGGTGGCCGGGGGGGTTGGTTTGTGGGGCATTGGGTTGTCGGTGTGTGTGTGGTTCTATTGTTGTGGTGAACATAATTTTCTGTTTGATTTGGTGGTGTGTGGGTGGTTTTGCCTTTGTGTTCCTGTCCGATCCGGTTTGAGTTTTTGTTTTTTGTTTGTATGTGCCGTTTCGATGCACTTAAAAAGCACCTTATAGCGTGCTTGTGTTTTAGTTGATAAGTAGGTCTGGTCGTGTTGATTTGTTTGCGACCACGCCTTGTTTCTGTGTTGCTTGTGTTTTTGTTACTTCATCCTAATTTTTGTCCCTGGTAAAACTAGTTCTGAGGTTTTTTTCCTTTATCCCGTGGCCTCGAGCCACACAACTGCTGCTATGCCCGGAGGTCGGGATAGCACAATTGTTAAGTTGGAGTTTTCGTCCGGGGCGAGCGTCTCTCCCCCGCAGGCGTTTACTGTGTTAAAGAATAAGGGGATACAAGTTAAAGAGATAGAGATGTTGCAGGCGCTTGCCGCCCGCAACACGTATGACCTAAAGTTCAGGTCTGATGCTGCCCGTGTTAAAGGTGTGTCTTGCCTGAAGGGGGCAGAGGGGCTCACTGTCACCTCATATGATCGCTCTGTGGCGGTGACAGTGTTATACCTGAACTTTGAGGTCGACCAGCGCCTGGTTGCGAGGGTTCTGAGCCAATACGGAACTGTCTCTGACATGCGGTGGTGCAAATATGGTTCGGGCGAGTTGGCCGGCATATTTAATGGAAAGAGGCAGTGCCGTATGGAATTAGACGGACATTCCGTCCTTCCTTTTCATAGGGGGTTCGAAGGCCCACATAAGGTACTTCGGGCAGCCCCGCACCTGTTTCAAGTGTGGACAAGAGGGACACGAAGCCAGGGCTTGTCCCAACAGACGTTGTGGCAAGTGCCTGCAGGTGGGGCATGACAAGGCAGAGTGTCCCAACGAGGTGCGGTGCAACCTTTGTGGAGAGGAGGGACATGTCTCCGGTGCGTGCCCCACATCGTACTCTGCCCATGCCAGTGCAGATGTGGAGCAGGCACCTGAACCCTCGCAAGCAGGCCCAGAATATTCCACTGAGGAATTGGAGGAGGCAGCACAAGAAGTAGAAAAAGATTTCCTTGCCTCGAAGCAGTGTGAGGGGGTTACTGTGGCTCCCAAGGCGGACTCCTCACCATCCTCCCCACCAACACCAGTGGAAGCTGATAGGATGGCAGTGGAGGAGGACCTACAGCTCTCCTCAGACTCCGAGTCTGCTATGTCAGATAGTGGGGAGTCTGCCTCAGCGCCTCCTCCCAAGGATCCACCTTCCGGGGAGGGCTGGTTTGATTTATGTGAGGGAGAGGAGCCTTCATTGAAGAGGTCGGCCTCAGGCGGGGTGTTAGACCAGGGGGTTCACCATTCTCAAGACCCCTCCCCGAGTTCACAGAGTAAAAAGGTCAGGTCCCAGGTAGATACGTAGCCACTCATTACACCATGGCTGATCCCCTGTCCCTCTTGACTCTAAATGTTAATGGCATGAGGGACAGTCGGAAGCGGTCAAGGATATTCCAATTTTGCAAAACACTGGGTGTGGACTTCGTTTTCCTCCAGGAGACCCACATTGTGAATGAGGACGATGTCCACACCTGGTCCTTTGAGTGGGGCGGGGGTTTACACGCTTCCTTTGGCTCAACAACATCTTGTGGTTCAGTTATTTTAGTTTCGCCAAGGTGGACTCCGCTGGTCGGAAAAGTCGATTCAGATCATGAGGGCCGGTTGGTATGCATTACAGTAAGACACCCATGTGGGAAATTTTTCCTGTGTAACGTGTATGCGCCCAATCGGCCTTCAGACAGAAGGGACTTTTTCATGACCCTGCCATCCTTCGTTCCTGGCAGTGCTCCGTGTATCCTGGCTGGGGACTTTAACTGCGTCCCCGACACACAACTTGACCGAATGTCCACATGTACGTCTTCGGGCTGTGGTGTCGGTATGTCGGAATTGGACATGTTCATAAAGAATCATGACATGGTTGACGTTTGGAGAGCACAACATCCCGGCTTGTCCGTGTTCACTTGGCACCGCCCTGATGGCACGGACGCCTCAAGGTTGGACCGGGTGTACTCTCCACCTGCACTGTCACCGAGGGACTGTGAAATTGTGACATGCCCAATTTCGGATCATGACGCAGTTACTGTCTCCTTTCAGCCTCCAGAGTCATGGCCAACAGGGAGGGGGTTCTGGAAAATGAACACAGATATTCTAACGGAGGCTGACTATAGCGAACAGTTTAAAGCCAGGTACGAAGGGTGGCGAACATTGAAGCCGGCCTTTTCAACAGATTTAGAGTGGTGGGATGACGTAAAGTCCCGCATCAAACAGTTTACAGTTGAGTACTGTGTAGCAAGAGCTCGTCGAAAAAGGGAGGAATTCCTCTCGCTCTGCTTTCGGGAGAGGAACGGGGACTCCTCCGCAATCCAGCAGTACCTTGATGAAAAACTGCACGGGGCCCGTGTTCGTGCTCGTGTTCATTGTGTGGAGGCGGAGGAAAAACCAACCATCAAATTCTACCGGGACGTCACAAAGTATGCCATCGATCGCCGCATAAGAGCAGTCCGTGACGTCCACGGTACGGTACAGAGGGACCCTCTCGATATCGTGGAGGTATTTATGACCTTCTATGAACAGCTTTATACCCGGGCAGATGTCGAGGTGGACCTTCAAGGGTCCCTATTAGATAATATTAACAAGACCCCCTCTAGAGAGCAGAATGATGGACTTGGTTCTCCCCTGACTGTCGACGAGCTCTGGAAGGCGGTGGCGAAGATAAAAGGCGGAAAGGCGCCTGGGTCCGACGGTATCCCAGTGGAATTTTACAAACGCTTCTGGGGTACCGTCGGGCACGATCTCCGTGATGTATTCGCCTCTGCCTTCCTTGCTGGCTCATTGAGTCCCTCGCAGCGCACAGGCGTTATAACATTGTTACCAAAGTCTGGAGACCCCCTAGAACCGAAAAACAAGCGACCAATTACCTTGTTAAATGTAGACTACAAGATTCTGGCGAAAGCCCTTTGTAACAGGCTAGGCACGGTCATGCCGGATCTTGTAGGTTCTTTCCATACATGTGCCATATCGTGTACATCGGCCGTACCAGTTTACAGCAAACGGCAGACCCGAGTAATATATGGCGATTCGAGGGTCAGAAAATTTCCAACTCCAGTCTGTGCTCGAGGGAGCAATTTTACGCTTGGGCTGGCCCGGTGTAAATAATCCCTGCTCAGTTACAGCAAGGCAGGTTACGGCAGGAAGTTGTTACGTAGCAACTCCCTGGTTACAGGTAGCGATTACAACTAGCCAGACAATGCAGTGCATACCACTATACGCACAAATGTTGACACTGTGGTCATGCACCTGCATTATATTATCTTGCACAGACAGTATCATGGTGCTTCGTAGCCTCTGTCGAGTCTTTCCTGCGAGTTTTCCTCCTCCCTCAGGAAACATTAGCAGGAAACATTGGCTGTTACCTTCTGGGTGTTGTACTCCCCCGGAAATCGCTACGCAGGAAAGCCTCTGGACAAAGTTAATTTCATGCACAAACTGCTTAACTATAACCTTTAAAATCTGCTACCAAATCGGTAGTAATTAGTGGGAACCAATCAGAGAGTCTTCGGTTTCAAGGATTCATGAATATGCACGACTGTACCTTGCCTGTTCGTTCCCACAGGCGCCCCTTAACATTGTATAGTATACCACATACTATGTAGTATATATAGACGGAAAGGTATGTCACAAATCTCCTAGCTCGAACAAACAACTTACGTTTCTGGCACAATTACTGCACTTTTCTCGCCAAATTTGTCTGTGTCGAGACTTTTGATCATAAGGTACCTCAAGGCAGCTCTTTTTCCCGAATAATTTCACTTGGCATTGTCTGAAGGATGAAATTTCGATGGAGTAACAGTATGAGGATGGTAGCTGCTGATAGAGAGCATTCAGCACTTCCACACTATATCATACAATAATCCTAAAATATTCTCTAAAGTTCTCTCAACTTTCTGAATTTCTTCCAAAATTTGTCAGTTGTTTTGCTTTGATTATTAAAAATCTTACAGATACATATTAGCATTAATATGCAAGATTTTTGAACAGAAATTCATCAAATTTGAAAACCTTTTGAAAAGTGGAAGGGCTTGCATTTACTATGGGCATTTGTGGCAGTTGAAGACTGTACAACAGTTACAGTTCAACTGTCACAAGTGCTTGTAGAAAATGCTAGCCCTTCCACTTTTCAAAAGATTTTCAAATTTTATGAAATTTAATGTTCAAAAATTGTTCATATTGATGCTAATATATATCTGCAAGATTTGCAATTATAAAAAGTGAACCATAATTAAACAAATTTTGGAAGAAATTAGAATATTTTAGGAGTATTTTATTAAATAGTGTGGAAGTGCTGAATGCTCTCCTATCAGCAGCTACCATCCTCATACTGTTACTCCATCGAAATTTCATCCTTCAGACAATGCCAAGTGAAATTATTCGGGAAAAAGAGCTGCTTTGAGGTACCTCATGATCAAAAGTCTCGACACAGACAAATTTGGCGAGAAAAGTGCAGTAATTGTGCCAGAAACGTAAGTTGTTTGTTCGAGCTAGGGGATTTGTGACATACCTTTCCGTCTATATATACTACATAGTATATGGTATACTATACAATGTTAAGGGGCGCCTGTGTTCGTTCCATGGCGAATAACAACTGGGATCAATGGAATGACTCAAGCGCACAACATTCAGCAGCTCTACTTAGTCTAGACGCGAATTCATTAATAAATCGGCAGCTCGAAGCTCTGTTTCAAAAGGGAAGGACACATTTGTGAACCTGCCGTATGGATTTGGTAAGAGTTTGATTTACCAGTGTCCGCCGTTCTTCGAGCGATAACGTTGGGTCGACGTAATAACGCAAGGTCAACAACAGGAACTGGTTCTGCGAGTGTTCAAGCAACAATAATACAGGATCGAGCAATTTCATTGGTCAATTTCCTTTCGACGACATAGCAGCATAATAACAATTAATAGTAAGTAGTAGCAACGTGAATATCATAGATGCATATATTAACACTTTGTCCAAAGGCTTTGATGCCGACGCGAGATCCGTTTGCTCAGCAGTCAGTGTTACGAGGGCCTAGCTTCAATGGTTGGAGCGCGTAGGCTACTGTCAAATCGAAGTAGGCCTAAATAAAGTGAGGGATAACAAACGGCAGAAAAGCCTTGACAAAGGCTAGGTGCTTCGTAGAATTACACATAGGCTTCCACTTTGAATGAAATTTCTTCGTTTTGAGAAAATTACACGAATTCTACTGAATCAAATTTAAAAAAAAAAGTATTATGGAAATAGTATGTTGAAATGGAGTTGTTTTTGTCTTTTTCCGTACCAAGCTTTTGTTAAATTGCATTTCACCAGAAACGAGCCCATCTTCAGAAATTAACGTCAAAAGACAGCTCATAAAAATAATATTTGCACCCGGTGCGTGAGGATGGGTAACGTTCCAAAACTAAGGCCCAGAAGTAGCGCGAAAGACCTAGAAACTTTACAAATGTGATTGCCCTATAAACACGTACCCAAATGAATATACGGCACGTGGCGCGACTTTCGATGCTGCTAGAATTCATATTTGTCAAGTTATCACTAAAATTAACATGACATGATTTCATGATCTAAAGAAGTAAATTTTGGTAATACAGTTATGTCTACATAAGGTATGCACTTATTTCAACTACAATAATATTCTTTTGTGTCGAATCAATAGCCAAAACTTCGTATATTTGGTGGAGAAACTCTTTTCTGAAGCAAAATTCACTCCATCAGATTTTAAATCGTACACATTCTTTCAAGGTGTATTATGCGCTGTGTGCGCGAAAAAATCTTCTTTCCCTGTTACTCCTATCCTGATACTACTACCTTACATACTAAAATGATTCCTATCTTCATATTGCTCGTAATTTTTTACTACTATGACAACTACTTGCAAAATTTTTACGTCCAAAGTTTCCTAAATATATTGCAAAAAAGAGCAAAATATTTTCCCAGTATTTTACGTACCCCCCATTTGCGAAAAGTGGAACGTGCCAAAGTGCCAGTATGCACAACATAGAGGTAGAGTGACCCAGGCAACGAACGAAATGAACGTTCGTACGTGCACGGTGTCTGCCGTATCTTACCGTACATTTTTAACGGTAATGTGCGGGTGAAATCTCGGCCAGGAGATGCATTAGAAAGATTTTTACTGTCATTATTATGAAGGTACGGTAGGTAGTGGATTTTTCATAAGAGTAACAAGAAAGCAGTTCAGGAGAAATTTGAACACATGGTTGAGGTACATTACAGTACAAAGGTTGCAGTGACAAACAGGCGCGGTTCTAGATCGAGACTTTGGGGGAGGGGAGGGGGCTTGAAACGGAAGAATCATAAAATTTTCTTTCAAATATGTAAATCGGCCACGCGCACGCTGAAACCAATGATAAAAACAGTACCATAACCAGGGACGGCGCAATGTTATTTTGATAGGGGACATGGGGTGAGTGATCGCCGTCGTGGGGGAGGGGTGTCCTCTTCTTCTGAGAAACTTTTGCTTATTTAATGTTGCTAAGATGCAAAATGGTGCTTTCTTTGGGTAATTTTTTGACTATATGACTGGAAAATATTCATAACTTTGTGAATTCTAATTTTTGGTTGGGGAAAGAGGGCCTTCTTAGGGGAGAGGTTTAATGGGAAGGGTGTTCCCCTCCCTTTGGGAAATTTGTGCTAAGTTAAGGTTGCTAAGATGCAAAATGGTGGGGTCTTTGGGTTATTTTTTGACTGATATATATGGGTGGAAAATGTTCATAACTTCGTGAATTCTAATTTTTGGTTGGGTAAAAGAGGGCTGTTCTAGGGGATAGGTCTAAGGGGAGGGGGCCCCCTCCCCTTTTGAAAAATTTTGGTTACTTGAAGGTTGCTTAGATGCAAAAATGGTGTTGTCTTTGGGATATTTTTGGACCTGATCATATGGGTTCAAAACATTCTTAATATTTTTGGTTAGGTGAAAGAGGAGCCTTTTTTGTCATAGGGTATGTATCAACAAACCTCCTGAAGTCCCCTTTGAACACATTACTGCCTTCTAGTCGGGGAAAGTTTTACGCAAAAATATGTGCGTGGAGTCCACAGAAATATTCTCGAACTATTAAGAAAATTTGCCTTTCTTCATTTGTGCATTATAAGATCGTATCTAAGGGCTGATAGAAACCGGAAGCTCTGGATAACTATATGGATCAGATATAGGTCTACTCCGCCCTCCTCTTTTCTTCTCCTTTACGTCTTCTTTTCCTACTCTTTTTCTCTTTTCCTGCAAATTACAGGGGGTAGGCCCCCCTTCCCCCTGAGTGGCACCGCCCCTGACCATGACATAGATGTAACTTATATACAGGCATATATTTTTTTTATTTGGAAGAATGTAGCAAACGTTACTGAGAGATACGAACAACTGGACCTGTTCACATTAATGGGAATAACAATTCGGCCTGTAGAGTTGACTTAAAAGGACTGCTAGTATAGCTTGACGAGATCAGCGACGAAATGACTCGTTTTGAACTTCCAGCAGATGATTAATCCGTTAACTTGATTTACATGTACGTACATACTATCATAGATGTTACTTATGTTACTTATCTGACCCAACTTCCATTGTATGAAATCGTGAACCTAATATGTGATTTCGAGACAGAGACGACAGTTTCCCTTGACAAACTAAATCCACTGGACCAAGATGTGCACAAGTGTATTGGGCAATTTTGTTTTTCTCAGTACACGCAAATATAGCATAACACAACCTCTGATTTTTTTTGGGGGGGGGGGTGCTTGAGCGAACTTTTTTTGGGGGGGGGTTGAGCCCTCAAAGCCCCCTCCCCCCGTAAAACCGCGCCTGGTGACAAACTGGAAGTTATTTTTTGGGTTCCGATGCACACGTTACGGCACACTTAGACACAAAGCCAAAGAGGGTAATGATAGGACTTGTTTAAAATTTGTACTAGCGGCGCTAAAGTTTATGGTCAAATTATTAATTCCCGTCTGATTTCTAAACTCACGACGTTAAGAACCAACGGTACATTGTCAGGCCCGTAGTCAAGGGGGGGGGGGGGGCATCAGGATGTAATAAATGCTAGTCCTACTGCAAAAGCCGAATACATGTCAAAGTCACACTTTAAACATATACATAGCCTTCCCAAGGAGAAGTCACTTTAACATTTTCTTAAGAATATTATCAAATGAAATATTCTGTTTTTAAGTGCATCCCCTGTCATTATCATTTGTTCCAACTGCAAGGAGCTCCTTTATATTCAGATCAACAGACTATAACTTGGTTAAATACGAAATCACCATTTCCTTTGCCCTTCTTAACGTTCAGCTAATCCAGTTTGAAGATGCAGTAATTTCATCATTTTAGAAAAATTGCTTTTCCTCTCTGCAAGACTGATTTGACAGCTTTTAACTATAGCTTTATTTATAGCTGTTTACTATGCCAGTCTGTCATGGCTTCTATATACAGTAACGTAGTACACACAATACTGACAATATATTGCTGTGTGCACAGTCTCTCTGTATGTGTGCGTGTGTTACGTAACACATTTAGATAACAGCTTGCTTGATCATGGAGGTGGTAACTCTGTGGTGTGAATTACCTCAAAGTCCATTCACACTAATAGTCTTGGTGATTAGATTTCAACTCCATGGTGAAACTGGAAATCTGTTTAATTGACCGTGCAGGGATTGAAGCCTTTGGGCTGATTTCTTTAGACCATTTTTGCTGTAACCGTGGTAGGGGAATGTACGCGCCATGGGTGCGGGGACACAGTATTCAGCAGAACCTCTGGTTGATGCGGGACTTAGTTGAATATGTGATGGACCGTGATCTTCCATGTGCGCTTGTCTCCCTCGATCAGGAGAAGGCCTTCGACATGGTTGATCACGGATTCCTCTGTAAAATCTTGAAGAAGTTTAATTTGAATCCAGTCTTTGTTAAATGGACCTCTTTACTGTATAATAGTGTATATAGTCGGGTTATCGTTAATGACCTACCGTCGGACCCCTTCAGAGTCCAACGTGGGGTACGGCAGGGGTGTCCCTTGTCACCTCTACTCTATGTATTGTTTAGTGAATCCCTTGCAAGAGCCTTCCAAGTTGAACCATTGTTTCGACCCTTTCACATACCCGGTGGAGCCGAAGTCAAGTGCCTCCAGTATGCTGACGACGTCACATGCGTAGTCTCCGACCTAGCTTCCTTCAGAGTCCTTACTGGCACGCTGTCTACCTTTCAGAGAGCGACAGGTGCCAGACTGAACCCCACCAAGACCAAAGGACTCCGTCTAGGTAAGTGGCGGTCGAAACAACTGCCTTTCGCGGCATCATGGGTAGACGACGCCATAAAAATCAATGGCATATGGTTTGGTTACGGTTCACCCGAGTCACTTACCTGGAATGAGAAAGTAGACCTGGTGGAAGCTAGGTTGAAGGACTTCGGCGATCGCTACATTAGTCTGTTGGGGAAGGTAACAGTTATCAATCGTTTCGTTTACCCTCTCTTGTGGTATCCGGGCACTGTTCTGGCCGCTCCAGAGGGTGTCCTGGTGCGACTGGAGAGGGCTGTGTTTAGGTTTCTTTGGTCAGGGAAAACGGAGCTGGTCAGAAGAAAAGTGGTGTACCAGGTTCCTAGGCAGGGGGATTGGGCCTCGTGCACTTTCCTTCAAAGCTCCGTTTTCTCCTGACCAAATGTGTTTTTAGTGCCGTCGACAGCCAGATGCCGTTTGCCTACTTTGTCCGTTATTGGGGTGGATTATCATTCCGTTGGTTTTTCCTACCCTGTTTAGCAACAGTGTACCTCACAGTTGGAGGCCAACGAAGGCATACTGTCAGATGAGGGAAACACTACGTATTATGTCAACTGTAGGGGACGTTTCGCAGTCCAGTGCGGGGGACCAGTACCGGGCCATTTTTTGATGACTTGGTTGGTCAGGTCCAACCCAACGACTATGCGTCAGGGCCGGAAGTGTGGCGTGTAGTCCACGGCGGGACACTCGATCACCGCCGGCGTGACCTGCTGTGGCGCATCGCACACGACGCCATCGTAACGAATCTCAAGCGCCTTCGGTGGCGTCTTGGAGATGGCATTTGCCCCCGCACTGGATGCACAGGGTGGGAGAGTGTGCCCCATGTGTTTTGGCAGTGTGGATTTGTGGCCCTCCTCTGGGAGTGGTTTCAAGCTCTGGCTGATCGCCTCACGTTTTGTAACACCTGGGCGGTCAGCCAGGACTACGCTTTGTATGGTCTGTCACCCCCGCCATGCAATACAAGTGTTCGCGGGATACTTACCTTTGTTTCGGCCTCCATAAAGCTGGCCTTGTGGAGAGACCGGTGTAATATTGTGTTTAGGGGAGAGGGGAAGCCTGCGGACGTCGTCCTGGCGTCGGTGAGGACGGAGATTAAGCTGAGGGTGGAGGCCGACTTCGTCCGTTTGCCAAGGTCGACGTTCGGCAGGTGTTGGGGTCCACTGGTTTCAGTGCGGGCGGGCCGGGTGATAGTTAATTTGTAAATATCGAATTTGCAAATAGTCCTACGTGATTGGCTTAGGTTTGGGGTGGTTTTGTACATAGTTAGCACAGACATTTTGTTTGCTAGTGCAATGTAAAGAATTCTGTAAATAGTTCAGAGTGGGGGCTTTTTAAGTGCATCGAAACGGCACATACAAACAAAAAACAAAACTCAAACCGGATCGGACAGGAACACAAAGGCAAAACCATCCACACACCACCAAATCAAACAGAAAATTATGTTCATTACAACAATAGAACCACACACACACTGACAACAACCCAAAGACCCCACAAACCAACCTCCCCCCGGCCTAAAACAAAACCTACATTACTACCACACCGCCAAGGAAATCCAACACCAGACCAAACCACCACACACCCAACAACAACCAAAAACCAAAACACCAGACCAAACAATCATCACGAAACTGCCCCAAGGGGCCACCAAGGGTCCGAAGGTCCACCTGCCCGAGGGTCCGAGCGTAACACTTGCCCGAAGGCTACACTAATACGCCCGAATGTAAATCTACGCCCGAAGGCAACACTATGTACACTATTTACCGCCCGAAGGCAACACTACGCCCGAAGGTTCGAACGAGCCCGCCGAAGCACTCTCCCCGGGACAGCACTCTCCGGGGCAAATACTCAAACTGAAAACTTCGGGCAAATACAGGCGCACCTTGCCCAAGGGTGTCCCGGAGGCAGTTGTGGCAAAGGGTAACCTCATTATCCCCACGCTTTAACAAGCTCCACAACCGAAGCCCCCACTCTGAACTATTTACAGAATTCTGTACATCGCGCTAGCAAACAAAATGTCTGTGATAACTATGTACAGCTAGCTTTTTACGTACGTAGAAACGGGCACGAAGAAACAAAGGAGAACTTAAACCTGACCGGCAAAAGTACAAAGGTGAACTTTTTACAGAATTCTGTGCATTGCGCTAGCAAACAAAATTTCTGCGATAACTATGTACAAAACCACCCCGAACCCAAACTAGTTACATAGGACTATTCACAATCTCACTAGGCAAAACTATTTACATACCCATTTACATCAACAGAAGAGTGTTCAGGTTGAGTCTGTTCAATGCTTTTTTGTAACTATGGGTGCTCCGGGTTACGTGCTCCGGAACAAAACACCGGACGTGACATGAAACACAAGGACAACTATATACACCAGACCAGCATTCATGTGGCCAGCCCCCACTATTTACAGTTTTAACAATGTGATGTGCTCTTTACATGCTTGTAGCCGGGCGGACCTAATGTGGAACAAAGCAAACCTATTTACACTGAACTACCAAAAAAAAAAAAAACTTTGTGGCATGCATGGGCACAGACACAAACAGAACAGAAACCCCAAAAGAAAACGGGGACACAAAGGCAAAACCATTCACACTAAATACTCTGACTGGGACCTTATCTTTTTAACCCGTGGGCTCGGTACGGGCGTCCCAGAGTGATGGGTTCCCCTGTCTGATACTTCTCCTGAAGCCGACCTCTTTATTGCAGACTGGCCCCTCCCCCTCACACAAATCAAACCAACCCTCCCCCGAAGGTGGATCCTTTGGAGGAGGCTCTGAGGCACGCTCCCCGCCACGCTCCACGCTCCGACATCGCCGAGTCTGAGGACAGATCGAGGTCCTCCTCTAATGTCTACCACAGGAGTTCCAGTACCTCCCTCACACTGCTTGGAGGCAAGGAAGTCCTGTTCCACCTCAAGTGCCGCCTCCTCTAATTCCTGAGTTGAACACTGTGGGCCTGTTTGCGAGGGTTCAGGTGCCGACCCCACATCCGCACTGACATGAGCAGAGTACAATGTGGGGCAGGCGCCAAACACATGTCCCTCCTCCTCACAGAGGTTGCACCGTGCTTTTTAAGTGCATCGACCTTGGCACTGCCAACTCAACCGGAT
>JAIZAY010000341.1:0-57774 GCA_029531755.1 Holothuria leucospilota
TTGAAATTCTGGGCTAAATTTTAAATGGCATCTACATTTTAAACTTCTTAGTTCTAACTGTCCCCTTGTCTCAGTGCCGGGCAATATTTTTGGGCATGAAACATTGACTGAATGCCGTTTGCATGTCTGTGAATATATGGAAGTCGAAGTTGCTGGTTTCAGTAACTCATGCAGTTATTTTCAGGCCCATCTACTCCTAAACATCTGGCTACGTCGATACCATACCATCATTCTTTAATTATTACTAACATTTGATACCAGCCACATGTCAGGCCTTTGTGGGACACGATTTCTCCCCATTGAGCCACCGTTCTTATACACAAGCATTCTGCAGTCAATATATGCATAGGGTTTGTGGACGTCGGTCATTCCAGGTCTTTGCCCATATTTACCTAGCGATTTGGAGTGAAAACAACAACGACTACAGCATACCATTCATGGGAACACTTTATGCGCAATTAACTGTTTCAGAACACATTGCTGTCGTGCGGTATTTGACGTGTCTCCGACCGGACCCCATTACACTAAAAGGGTATATTTTTTTTAAAAAGATAAGTGTGTATGTACAGTGTTTAAGGGCTCCGAACGCCGTGGTAGGGCAGGGCCTAGGCTATACGGGCATCTTACTAGGCCTAACGTTCCCACCAATAAACAGGCCTAGCATAGGGCCTACATTTTGGTCTTCTAAAAACGAGTAGCTTTTCAAACTTTTTCGTAAAACCACACGGTACCCAAACACATTTAATCACTTCCACTAATTCGAACGAATTAACTTTTATTCTTCTTCTTCTTTCGAATACGGTGACACATCCAGAGGGACATTACTTTCCACGCTGCGAGGGACCAAGCCCAATGCTATTTGTAATAACTGAACGGGGTCTTTATGATGCACAGAATTTTCCCGACTAAGAGGCAGGGAGACTATTCAATCCTTACTGTGTTAGGCAGAAAATTTTATACTTGTAGCAGTTAGTCCATTTATAAAGAGGGAAAAAGTTTTAGGTTATGCATGCCACGAATTTTGCGAGTGGATGCCGAAGTCTATCAACAGGATCTAGCCTACCAAAAACACCCTTAGTAAAAGAATTAGTCTTTTTTTTGCCTACGACGTTCCGATCCCGAAGGGAGATCGAGGTCTTTCAGTACCAGAAGTCATGGGACCCAGGCTCACGGAAAGGATAGAACTGATAAAAACGAGCCGATCTCCTTTGAATACTTCGAGCTTATCCGTAAGTAAATCGGTGTGGATCCCAAACGCTGTGGCTTTTCCCAAAAATAGGCGGAGAGGCCTTATTAAGCATTTAGTTTCACATCGTTTAGGGCAAAAAAAGACAATTTTTCTTTGAAGTACCCCTAAGTTTTCATTACCTTAAATTACAAATTAAATTGGACATTTTATCCCAACAAAGGTCATAGTATTAAAAACTTAATCAAAGTAAACTTGATTTCTTCTACGTTAAGAATATTTCTAAGTGGGCTTTTTATTCGAATATTGATTTCAAAATTTGAGGCTGGGACTAACCCCCCAGTCAGCCCGGAGCTAGTTTATAATTTACACGAAGCTAGAAGTATTAAACCCCAAAACATTTGAATTAGTCAGCGCTGAAAAATTAAAAAACCTAATAGACTGAATCGTATTAGTTGAATGGCAAAAAGAGAATTTGTAAAAGAGCCCCCTGAAATTTTTTATTTCATGTCTCGAAGAGCTCTACCTTCAAAGCAGAAATGTTTTCGGATTTTTAAACTAACCATGGGGTCTAAGAAACAAAACGAAAAGCTGTGCAAAGTCGGGTGCAGCCTTCGAAAGAATTTTTCAAAAGGGCGAGAGGAAATTCCAATTTGAAAAGTTGTTCCTATACAAAATATATTGCTCACCGAAAATTCATACTGGTTGGGATGCTTTTGGAGTTTGTATCGAAGGTTATATAGCAAAGGTAAACGGTTAATACGCCCATTCGCAGGCTAGCGCTACTAGAACCGGCTGCAAAATCGCAGAATTTGGAAGGGACACTTGTATGGACCAATCTCGCTTAAAAAAAACAAGCCCAAAAATTTTTGTAGAAGGTACTTGTCTGAGTGTCTCCTGGGAAAACTGTCGTTATGGTCCTGTACACGGCAATGGATTAAAAGACCAAGCTCTAGATTTTTGTAAACTACTCACGTTTCGTAAAAAGAAGCAACAAAACTGTTCGGAAAACCAACGAAAAAAGCTCGTGCGCATTTTAAAGTTTCTTGGGAAGTTTGCCCCTTTTTTTGCAATGGGAAGGTGCTTTTGAACCCCTTTTTGAAAAACGGCTAAAACATGATTTTGAAGGGGGCAAGGTCATTGAAACCCGGGTTTTTTTTTTTTTTGGGGGGGCCCCCCCCCCCCGGGGGGGAAAAAAAAAATTTTTTTTTTTTTTTTAAAAAAAAAAAAAAGGGGGGGAAAAAAAAAAGGGGGTTTTAAAAATCCCCCCCCCCAAAAAAAAAAGGGGGGGGGGGGGAAAGGTTTTTGGGGGGGGAAAAAAAATTTTTTTTAAATTTTTTGGCTTTTTTTTAAATTTTTTGGTTTTAAAAAGGGAAAAAAAATTTTTTTTTTGGGGGGTTTAAAAGGGGGGGGCCCAAAAAAAAAAAATTTTTGGAAAGGGATTTTTCCAAACCCGGCCCCCTTTTTTAAAGGGGGGGGGGGTTTTAAAAACCCCCCCCCCCTTTAAAAAAAATAAAAAAAAAATTTTTTTTTTTTTGGGGGGGGGGTTTTTTTTTGGGGAAAACCAAAAACGGTTTTTTACCAAAAAAAAAAGGGGGCCCCCTTTAAAAACCAAACCCCGGGGGGGGCCCCAAAAAATTTTTGGGCCGGGGGAAAATTTTCCTTTAAAACCAAAAAGGGGGTTTTCCCCTTCCCCTTTTAAAAAAAAAAAAAGGGGGGGGTTTTAAAGGGGAAAAATTTTTTTTCCCCCCAAAAAAAGGTTTTGGGGGGGGTTTTTCCCCCCCCGGGGGGGGGGAAAAAAAGGGGGAAAATTTTTTTCCGGGTAAATTTTTTTTTTTAAAAATTTTTTTTTAAAAAAAGGGGCCCCCGGGGGGCCCGGAAAAAATTTTTTTGGGGGGGAAAAAAAATTTTTTTTTGGGGGGTTTTTTTTAAAAAAAAAAAAAAGGGGGGGGGGTTTTTTTTTTTAAATATATCCGAAAAACCAAATGTTTGGGAAATTTTAAAAATTCCCCGGGGAAAATAAAAACCCCCCCAAAGGGACCCGGGGGGGTTAAATAAAAAAAATTTTTGGGGGGGGGCCCGGTTTTGGGAAAAGAAAATTTTTTTAAAAGGGGGAAAAGGGGGAAAAAATTTTTCCTTGAAAAATATACCAAATTTCCCCTTTAAAAAAAGGAAAACCCCCAAAAAAAAAAAAATTTTTGTTGGGTTTTTGGTTGGGTTTTCCCCCGAGTTTAAAACCAAAAACCAAAATTTTAAATAAAAATTTTACAAAAAATTTCCCAAAGAAAAAATTTTTCCCCCCTAGGGGGGTAGTTTTAAAAGAGAAAAATTTTTTTTTTAAATGCAAAAATTAAAAATATTTTTTTTAAAAATTTTAAAAAAGAAATTTTCCCCTTTTTCCAAAAAAATATTTTTTTTCCCCCCAAAAACCCCGGGAACCTTTTTAAAAAATTTTTTGACCTTTTGGTTTTTTTGGGGTTTTTGGGGAAATTATGTTTTGTTTGGGGGTTTTTCCCCCCTTTTATAAAAATTTTTAAAAAAAAATTAAAAAAAATTTTATTTTTTTCCCGGGGGGGTTTTTCCCCCCGGGTTCTTTTCCGGGGCATTTTACCGCAAACCTAAAGGGTTGGGCCCCCTTTTTTTGGGGCCCCCCCCCCCAAAATTTCGGGGGGTTTTCCAAAAGGGGGGCCCGGGCTTTTTGGGGGGAAAAATTCCCCGCACGGAAAAAAAGGCCTTTTTTTCCCAAATAACTTTTTAGGCTTTTGCCCGGAAAATTTTTATTTGGGGTTTCTTTGTTTGGCCCCTTTTTAACAAAAAAAAAAAGGGGGAAAAAAAAAACTTCCTGAAATTAAATTTTTTGGGCCAAGGGTTTTTTTAAAATGAATGGGGGAAAAATTTGGGGGGGGGCCCCAAAATTACGGAAAGGGGAAAACCCCAATAAAAAAACCCCTTTTAACGGGAAAAAAAATTTTTTAGCTAAAAAGGGTTTATTGGAAAAAAAAAAAAATTTAAAAAGGGGTAGGGGAATTTGAAAAAAAGGTTGTTTTCCCAAAATTCGTTTTAAATTTGGGGGGGGGGGGAAAACACCCCAGGGGGCCCCCGGTGGATTTCAAAATTTTGGGGTTTGTTTTAAAACCCTTTGGGGGGTTTTTTTTTCCCAATTTCCCAAAAATTTAAAAATTTTTGGAAAAATTAAGGGGGAAAGGGGGGGTTTTTTTTTTAAAAAAAATTTTGAAAACCTTTTAGGGTTTTTTTTTTTTTTTCCCCCGGGAGGAGAAAAGGGGGAAAATTTTTCGCTTAGAATTTGGGTTTGGGGGAAAAAAATTTCCCCCCCTTTTTGGTTTTTCGTTTTTGGGGTTTTAGGGTAAAAAAAATTTTCCCCAAATTTAAATCAAAAGTTTCCAAAGGGAAAAAAAGGGGGAAATTTTCCCTTTTTTTTAAAAAAAACCCGGGAGGGCCCCCCCCCAAAAAAAATTTTTTTTTCTTTTTAAAAATAAATTTTTAACAAACTGGGGGAAAAACCCCCTTTTTGGGGGTTTCCCAAAAAAAAATTCTAACAAAAAAGGCAAAAAGGGGGGTTTTAAAAAAAAAATTTTTTTTTTAAGGGGTTACCTTTTCTTTTAAACCAAAATTTGGTTTTTTTCCCCGGGTTTCTGGGGGGTTTCCCATTTTTTGGGGAAAATTTAATTTATTTTTTGGAACCCTTTTCCCGGGAAACCCCCCAAATAAAAAGGTTTTTTTTTCCCGGGGGGGGAAAATGGTTTTTAAAAAGGAAAGGGCCCGGGGTTTAAAAGGGGTTGGGGGGGAAAGGGCCCCCCTTTTTTTTTTTTTTTTGGGCCCCCGGGGGAGGCAAGGCCTTTTTTGGGGTTTTGGTTTTCGATGGTCCCTTTTTCTTTGGGAAAAAACAAAAAAGTTTTTTTGGGAAATAGGTTTTAAAGGGTTTTTTTTTTTATGTTTTTGGGGAAAAAGGGGGGAACTTCCCCCAAAAAATTTTTTGAAAAAATTCCCCAACTCCCAACACCCTTTCCCCTTTTTTAAGGCCCAAAAATTTTGGAAAGAAAAAATAAAAAAAAATTTTTTTTTAAATAGGTTTTTTGGGGGAAAAATCCCGAAAAGAAACTTTTTAAATAATTTTTAAAAGGGGGGTTTTTTAAAAAAATTTTGGGTTTAGGAAAAACCCTTTCTGGGCCGGCCCATTTAAAGGGATTTTTTGGGGGGTTTAAAAATTCGGTATTTCCCCCTCTTTTGGTTTTTAAAAAACCAATTTTTTTGGTTTTTACTTTTTTTTTTTAAAAAAGGAAAAAAGGGGGTTTTTTAAAAAAAAAGGGGGTTTTTTCCCAAAAAAAAAAATAAAAAAAAATTTTTTTTTTTTTTAAAAAATTGCTGTGTTTTCAAGAAAGGGTAAGTGTGAAACAGTGGAGTCCCACAGACTTTTCGAACTGTGGGGGAGGGACACCGTGGGCCTTGGACACTGGGGGAACTTGGGCACGGTGACGTGAAGGGCTCCCCTGTGAGTGTTTGGGGTCCCAGGGCACACCGTATAAGCCCCGTGCCACTGTGGGGTCCAGTGACAAGGTCCTGGAGCTCTGGGTTTTTGTTGTGTTTTGTGTTTGTGCACCTAGAATGGAAGTAACTAATATCTTCAGTTAGGAAAAAAAACATATGCCACTAATAGACCCTTTTCCAAATAGCAGTCACAGGATTGTGTGAATAGTTTTTGTGGCTTTATTTTTGGTCAATGGCATTTACCTGTGGATAAACGATGCAGACCAAAATGCTATCCGCCAATCACTTTGTAAATTGCTATTTGAAAGGGTCTCACGGGGAGCTTCACATACAGAATCAAAGCTGCAGCTACATCGGCGGATCCAAGGCCTCCACGAACATTTTGGAAAGAAAAGCCCTGTAAATGATTGGGTTATGAGCATTGGTTTAGTACCCGTACCGTACCCTACTCCTGACCTGGTACCCGTACCCGTTTTAATGTACCTTTGTTGATTTAATTGTTTTGTGTATTCTAGGTGTTTGTTATAAAATGGTTAAAAAATTTGTTGGGTTTTTACCCGATTACTCATGCTTACTTTTCCTCGTCCCGGACCCGTACCCGTACATGAGAATGATGTTGGTACCCGTACCCATAACCCTACTCATGACCTGGTACCCGTACCCGTACCCGTACTCATGGTCGTACTCACACTCAACACTAAACACAAGGTAATTATCATTTTGTAAAATTTTGATCATATTTTTTTTTATCTGAAGCATAATTGGATAGTGAATAATAGTATAATAATGTTTCAACCTTAACTGTAACAAAGATAGATCTGTTCCTTGTGATAAATAAAAGTGGAGGTATAATTTTTATTACGTTTTTGATCCCGGTTACCATCTAGACCAGCTAGTGAGGATAGAAAAATTAAATGAATCACAGTCTTGTGCAGTCTAAACCTAATAACTTTTCATTACTGAAAGTGCTAAAATTTGACAGCAATTGTCCCTACATATAAAATGCCTTTTCCAAATATGACTATAATCATGATAGCAATTCTTTATGTATTGAACACTTTCAGTGTAATTACTTTATTATTCTAGATAGCATTGACCTCTTCCTTTATAAAGTAAGCAACCTGTCATCTATGCATCTGTGTTGGATAGTTAATGGTTCCCTGAAAAAAAAAAAAAAAAAAAAACTGAATTTTGATGCTAAGTGTATGTTTTTGCTGTCAAACATGACACCAAACAATGAGAACTGAAGCTGGAATTCACAAAGACAGAGGGAATAGTATGACTGATGCATGAAAGTGATTACCAGGATTAGCAAAATCAGTGATACTAAGATCACACTTGTGTCTAGTTTTGGGGTGAAAATGGTTCAATTTGTGCTTTAGATGTTTCTAATTGTACTATTTGCAGTACTGTCAAACTTATAAGCATAACATTAGCAATCAATAAATTCATTCCACTAGAAAAAATACTGAAAGTATTCTACCCTTTCATGGTCAATTTATAGCAATCTACCTGTCTGATCTAACATAATAGTTAGTTTTTTGGCAAATTCCCTGATCTGTCACCTCACCTGACTAGGTATTGTTGCTTATCAAGAATACATAACATCTGCAACATAGTAACATTAGCACACACTTCTTTCAAATTTTTTTATCAAACATTATTAAAACACACATAGTTATATCTATTTCTCAGAAATCGTGCTCCTGCCAAACTTGTTAAGGCAATGCAAACACAAATTTAGTTTCCTATGCATACTAGGTATGCCTTATTTTTTGACACCCTGCGTTTTGTGCTAATGTTACCATTGCACACTGTAAATGGAACATTAACACTAACCCATTAAACTTCATTTGAAAGAAGGAAATGCACAGGAGTTTATCTTCTTTTTATTTTTTTATTTTGAAATTGAAGCCTATTAAATCAAACTAAGGAAGCTTTAAGGATTGTTGGAAATTTTTATTTTTTCCTCCTTTGTGGACCAAATTGGAACATTTAATGTGAAACCGTGTCATATAAAACAACAGGTGAGATGAGATGTTCATGCTGCCGTATATACATGATGATGGTACTTCAGGTAAGACAACCTCAAACTGCGTGAATACACAACTGAAAGGAATGGACAAGTCTGAATAGCTGAATGATGAATTCATTAGAACTGACCATAAAACTGTAACGATCAATTCTAAGCAGAACTGTACCACGTGTACAAATCTGTAGTCTGACTTACTAACAGGTTAGGGGTGTAGCTAGAATGAAATTTTTAGGGGGGCCTGGTATCAATGGGGGTGGTTGTCCACAGCATCGATCGCCGCCCTTAATTCTTACACATTTTTATTAGGATGCACACTTTTGGGACCCTGGGACCCCCGTACTATTCGCCTGCCTACATGTGCAAATTCTACTAATACTGTGTGATGGCATACACTGTGGTTAATACTACTGTACTTCAGATCTGTAGGACTTAAATAAGTGCAACTAGGGGTTCCAGATTTGAGGAACCAAGATTTGGTGATGTGGCAACATCACATAGACCTAGGCCTAAGCCTACAGGCCTGCAGCCTACTCTCCCCCGTTGATCCCCAATCCACTACCTGCCCTCATATACCCTTCTCATTATAGTAGCAAAAGTCCTTGAACTAAATTAAGTTTACTGAATTTAAGTCTCCTTCATTTACATGACTGATCTCTACAGTTATTCTGCCAAAAATTCATCAACACATCAGCAGAAGCTATTGACCTAGGCCATGCTGATTGTTTGTTTTACATCTTGATCTGGATAAAAACTTACAATGCAAAGAATTACCCCCTTTTACATTTATCGCCTTTGTTACAAGAAATTATTTTTTTTTAAAAAGAAAGGGAAATCCAAAAATTTTCCCCTTCAGAGCCCTTTAAAAACTTTATTTTAAAAATTTTGGGGATTAAAATTTCCAAAAGGGGGAAAAATTTCATTTTTCAGGAAGGGGGAAACATCAAAAAAAATTTTTAAAATTTGGTTTACCCAAAACTTTTTTTTAAATGGTTTGTTTTTCCCTTGAACTTCTTCTTTAGTTTTTATGTTTTTAAAACTTCAAAAAATAAACTCCTTTTTTAAAAAGTTAAAGGGAAAAGGCCCCGAAAAAAAACCCCCCACCTTTTTATAAGTTTTAATTTTGTTAAGTTTCAAAAGCCTCCACCGGTCCAATTGGGGAAAACAAAAAATGAAGGCCAATATTTTATACACGAAAAATTACCTTTTCAAATTTAAAATTTTTTTTCTTAAAAAAAAAGGGGTGGGGGAAACCCACTTTTTTTAAAAACAAATTATGAGTTTTTTTGGGGAAACCAATGTAATTTTTTTTAATTTTTTAAAAGGGGGTGGGGCTAATTTTAAATTTTTGCCCGCGTTTAAAAAAAATTTAATTTTAATTTTTTTTAAAAAAATTTTCTTTGATTTTTTTACAGGAACCTCTTTTTATGAAATTTTTGGCAAAAACAAAAAAAAACCCGGGTTTAGGGGCCAAAATACCGAAGCCCACCTTCCCCAGCCCTTTTTAAAAATTTTGAATTGGTTTTTGGGTTATGGCCCCAGGTACCCATAAGTGGTGTCCCCTTTGGGTTCTAAGGGGTGGGGCCCTGCCCAACCCGTTTTCCGATCAAAAATTAACTTAAACTATTAAAAAAAGGGCCGGCCATGCCTTGTTAAAACCGGTTGGCCCTTTAACCCTTTGCTTTCCAAAACCCCCCGGGAAAATTGAAGAAAGTTTTTCCCCCCCCCCTTAAACCTGGGGGGAAAATTTTAAAGGGGGGTTTGGGGGGTTTTAAATAGGAACTTAGCCATAAAACCCAACTGGAAAAAACCCCAGGAGAAAAAATTTTGCGGTTTTTCCCCCCCCCACGGTTTTTTTCCCGGGGGGGGGGAAAACTGAAAAATTTATATTAAAGTTTTTAAAAAAATCCCCCGTACACTTTTTTTTTTTTCCCCAAAAATTTTGAAAATTTTGGGTTTTTGGTTTGCATTTTTCTTTTTTTAAAAAAATTAATTCCCTAAGTATCTTAAATAAAAAGCTTAGGCAAAAAAATTTGCATGTACAAAAAAGGGGGGTTTTGTACGGCTGAGTACGGGTACGGGTACGGGTACAGGTCATGAGTACGGTAGGGGTACGGGTACCAGGTCATGAGTACGGGTAGGGTACGGGTACCAAGTCATGAGTACGGGTACGGGTCCGGGTCCGAGGAAAATAATCATGAGTACGGGTACGGGTACGGTACGGGAGGGTACACGGGTACGGGTACAAATTCATGAGTATGGGTACGGGTACCAACTCATGAGTGCAGTTTGAATATTTCATATTCAAAATATGAATATGAATATGCATGGTACCAAGCCTTTGCTGCATTTACTACTTATTACTGGAAATTTGACAGACTCAAAACGCCCATCATACTGCTCTCCTTCCCAGAAAATTCCAACCTTGAAAACTTTCCCATCAAGCCAATGCCCCGTGAAGGAACCTGGCCGCCACCCAGTGTATGTAACCCCAGAGCAGCTTCCTCCATGGACAATCCAAAATTAACGCACGGAATGACCTATAAAGCCTATTTAAGTGGGAGCCAAATCTAGAGGATATAAGGATTCATGGTAGGATTCAATTCTCAGTCGAGATGTTTGTCAGGTTTGGTAAGTTGGCTGGATGGATATTGTGTGGTGGGGAGTGGCCCATGCTAAAATCATGTATCTAGGGAACCGTCTAGTCCATTAGAAACTGCTGACTATGCTAAAACACCTATAGTCAGCTAACGCACGACTCAAATTTTCCTGCAGAGCAGACTCTGTTGGCTCAATCTCTCTTTTAGGTTTCGCAAACCAGGGATGACTGCCAGGGAATATGCCGCTCAGCCTGCTACGTAGGCAATACATTTAAGTGTAGTAGCTTGAGAAATTGCAACACAAATATGCACATGTAAACAAACAAATGACGTCACTCAATTGCGACTGCTGCTTGTGGTTGGCAAGACCACAGTCGTCTGCACTCATATTCATCGCGCTACACACTGTAAGTGTATGTACCACATGCACAAAAACAGAGTGACTTTGCGGTATATCTACGTACTGTGGGTCCTACAGCTCCCTTTTCAGCTGACATGCTATCGGCTTGGTTTGCGGTAAGCGTTTTATAATTCAAGATCCATCTTTAGGGAATGGATCATTATTTCTTGAAATAAAAGAAACCGTGTAAGCTCATTCAGAGCATCAATTAATTTTTCAAAAGGCTAGGTGCATAAAGTAGCCAACACCAGTAGGCTACGTGGACGACTCATTTGGTTAACATAGCCTAACATTATAGTCACATGTAATTTTGTAAACAGTATTTCCGCCAAGGGGACTGGAATGATCTAGCCTATAGTTTGAGCTAAAGGGAATGAACTGCAGTCATAAATTTTAGTCTGCATGTTTTGCTGTTACGCAGTATAGTATACGTGGTACAGTACAGTATTACCTAGTTCTCAATCAGGCCCTTACACACTAAACTCAATAGGACTTTGCACCTGTAGTAGTCTAATGGAGCGTGATTGAAGGGCTAAGTATTATTAATACAATTAACTGCGGGGTCAGCTAGTTCTATAGTGAAATGCTCAGGGCTGTAACCGAGTCCAAGCCAGGTACGGGTAACAGGTCATGAGCCGGACACGTGTACTGGTCTTCAGTACGTGGTTTTGAGTTGGGTATGGATGGCTGTGTGCCAGGTCGTGAGAAGCTGGTATGGGTGCAAGTTTCGGGTCATGAACTTGAGAACAGAACTAGGGGTATCACAACATGAGTATGGATATCAGGTCACGAGGACTTGCATAACCCAAGTGTGGGTAGGAAAGTTCAAACTTCAAGAAATTTCAGAGCATGGGTACAGGATTGACCAGTTGGCGGGAGCATGAGAATTTTTGGCACCACTCCTAGATATGGGCAGGTAAAATGCTTTCCAGCACTATATGTTTCATAAAGGTTCGGGTGTGAAGAACATAAGATATCCACAAAATGTTAATTTAAAATGTATTAAAGCCCAGCCGGCTGCAAATTATATCTAACATATTGTAGCCCACCCCACCCCGTCAAAAAAAATATGTCCATACATCCTTACAATTGCGCCTGCTGATGCCTGAAACTAGACACGTCATCATCTCTACAGTTTGAAGTAAATTTAGTGCAATTTTCATACCTGTTACACTACTTCATTTCAAGTACACAAAACCTACTTATAAACTTTGGAAAATGGTATTGATTATTTCTGATGCCTATAAACATATAGCTGATTCACTGCCATTTGTGTGATTGGACTTCAACCCCCCCCCCCCCCACCCCCCCCCCCCCCCACCCCCCCCCCCCCCCACCCCCCCCCCCCCCCACCCCCCCCCCCCCCCACCCCCCCCCCCCCCCACCCCCCCCCCCCCCCACCCCCCCCCCCCCCCACCCCCCCCCCCCCCCACCCCCCCCCCCCCCCACCCCCCCCCCCCCCCACCCCCCCCCCCCCCCACCCCCCCCCCCCCCCACCCCCCCCCCCCCCCACCCCCCCCCCCCCCCACCCCCCCCCCCCCCCACCCCCCCCCCCCCCCACCCCCCCCCCCCCCCACCCCCCCCCCCCCCCACCCCCCCCCCCCCCCACCCCCCCCCCCCCCCACCCCCCCCCCCCCCCACCCCCCCCCCCCCCCACCCCCCCCCCCCCCCACCCCCCCCCCCCCCCACCCCCCCCCCCCCCCACCCCCCCCCCCCCCCACCCCCCCCCCCCCCCACCCCCCCCCCCCCCCACCCCCCCCCCCCCCCACCCCCCCCCCCCCCCACCCCCCCCCCCCCCCACCCCCCCCCCCCCCCACCCCCCCCCCCCCCCACCCCCCCCCCCCCCCACCCCCCCCCCCCCCCACCCCCCCCCCCCCCCACCCCCCCCCCCCCCCACCCCCCCCCCCCCCCACCCCCCCCCCCCCCCACCCCCCCCCCCCCCCACCCCCCCCCCCCCCCACCCCCCCCCCCCCCCACCCCCCCCCCCCCCCACCCCCCCCCCCCCCCACCCCCCCCCCCCCCCACCCCCCCCCCCCCCCACCCCCCCCCCCCCCCACCCCCCCCCCCCCCCACCCCCCCCCCCCCCCACCCCCCCCCCCCCCCACCCCCCCCCCCCCCCACCCCCCCCCCCCCCCACCCCCCCCCCCCCCCACCCCCCCCCCCCCCCACCCCCCCCCCCCCCCACCCCCCCCCCCCCCCACCCCCCCCCCCCCCCACCCCCCCCCCCCCCCACCCCCCCCCCCCCCCACCCCCCCCCCCCCCCACCCCCCCCCCCCCCCACCCCCCCCCCCCCCCACCCCCCCCCCCCCCCACCCCCCCCCCCCCCCACCCCCCCCCCCCCCCACCCCCCCCCCCCCCCACCCCCCCCCCCCCCCACCCCCCCCCCCCCCCACCCCCCCCCCCCCCCACCCCCCCCCCCCCCCACCCCCCCCCCCCCCCACCCCCCCCCCCCCCCACCCCCCCCCCCCCCCACCCCCCCCCCCCCCCACCCCCCCCCCCCCCCACCCCCCCCCCCCCCCACCCCCCCCCCCCCCCACCCCCCCCCCCCCCCACCCCCCCCCCCCCCCACCCCCCCCCCCCCCCACCCCCCCCCCCCCCCACCCCCCCCCCCCCCCACCCCCCCCCCCCCCCACCCCCCCCCCCCCCCACCCCCCCCCCCCCCCACCCCCCCCCCCCCCCACCCCCCCCCCCCCCCACCCCCCCCCCCCCCCACCCCCCCCCCCCCCCACCCCCCCCCCCCCCCACCCCCCCCCCCCCCCACCCCCCCCCCCCCCCACCCCCCCCCCCCCCCACCCCCCCCCCCCCCCACCCCCCCCCCCCCCCACCCCCCCCCCCCCCCACCCCCCCCCCCCCCCACCCCCCCCCCCCCCCACCCCCCCCCCCCCCCACCCCCCCCCCCCCCCACCCCCCCCCCCCCCCACCCCCCCCCCCCCCCACCCCCCCCCCCCCCCACCCCCCCCCCCCCCCACCCCCCCCCCCCCCCACCCCCCCCCCCCCCCACCCCCCCCCCCCCCCACCCCCCCCCCCCCCCACCCCCCCCCCCCCCCACCCCCCCCCCCCCCCACCCCCCCCCCCCCCCACCCCCCCCCCCCCCCACCCCCCCCCCCCCCCACCCCCCCCCCCCCCCACCCCCCCCCCCCCCCACCCCCCCCCCCCCCCACCCCCCCCCCCCCCCACCCCCCCCCCCCCCCACCCCCCCCCCCCCCCACCCCCCCCCCCCCCCACCCCCCCCCCCCCCCACCCCCCCCCCCCCCCACCCCCCCCCCCCCCCACCCCCCCCCCCCCCCACCCCCCCCCCCCCCCACCCCCCCCCCCCCCCACCCCCCCCCCCCCCCACCCCCCCCCCCCCCCACCCCCCCCCCCCCCCACCCCCCCCCCCCCCCACCCCCCCCCCCCCCCACCCCCCCCCCCCCCCACCCCCCCCCCCCCCCACCCCCCCCCCCCCCCACCCCCCCCCCCCCCCACCCCCCCCCCCCCCCACCCCCCCCCCCCCCCACCCCCCCCCCCCCCCACCCCCCCCCCCCCCCACCCCCCCCCCCCCCCACCCCCCCCCCCCCCCACCCCCCCCCCCCCCCACCCCCCCCCCCCCCCACCCCCCCCCCCCCCCACCCCCCCCCCCCCCCACCCCCCCCCCCCCCCACCCCCCCCCCCCCCCACCCCCCCCCCCCCCCACCCCCCCCCCCCCCCACCCCCCCCCCCCCCCACCCCCCCCCCCCCCCACCCCCCCCCCCCCCCACCCCCCCCCCCCCCCACCCCCCCCCCCCCCCACCCCCCCCCCCCCCCACCCCCCCCCCCCCCCACCCCCCCCCCCCCCCACCCCCCCCCCCCCCCACCCCCCCCCCCCCCCACCCCCCCCCCCCCCCACCCCCCCCCCCCCCCACCCCCCCCCCCCCCCACCCCCCCCCCCCCCCACCCCCCCCCCCCCCCACCCCCCCCCCCCCCCACCCCCCCCCCCCCCCACCCCCCCCCCCCCCCACCCCCCCCCCCCCCCACCCCCCCCCCCCCCCACCCCCCCCCCCCCCCACCCCCCCCCCCCCCCACCCCCCCCCCCCCCCACCCCCCCCCCCCCCCACCCCCCCCCCCCCCCACCCCCCCCCCCCCCCACCCCCCCCCCCCCCCACCCCCCCCCCCCCCCACCCCCCCCCCCCCCCACCCCCCCCCCCCCCCACCCCCCCCCCCCCCCACCCCCCCCCCCCCCCACCCCCCCCCCCCCCCACCCCCCCCCCCCCCCACCCCCCCCCCCCCCCACCCCCCCCCCCCCCCACCCCCCCCCCCCCCCACCCCCCCCCCCCCCCACCCCCCCCCCCCCCCACCCCCCCCCCCCCCCACCCCCCCCCCCCCCCACCCCCCCCCCCCCCCACCCCCCCCCCCCCCCACCCCCCCCCCCCCCCACCCCCCCCCCCCCCCACCCCCCCCCCCCCCCACCCCCCCCCCCCCCCACCCCCCCCCCCCCCCACCCCCCCCCCCCCCCACCCCCCCCCCCCCCCACCCCCCCCCCCCCCCACCCCCCCCCCCCCCCACCCCCCCCCCCCCCCACCCCCCCCCCCCCCCACCCCCCCCCCCCCCCACCCCCCCCCCCCCCCACCCCCCCCCCCCCCCACCCCCCCCCCCCCCCACCCCCCCCCCCCCCCACCCCCCCCCCCCCCCACCCCCCCCCCCCCCCACCCCCCCCCCCCCCCACCCCCCCCCCCCCCCACCCCCCCCCCCCCCCACCCCCCCCCCCCCCCACCCCCCCCCCCCCCCACCCCCCCCCCCCCCCACCCCCCCCCCCCCCCACCCCCCCCCCCCCCCACCCCCCCCCCCCCCCACCCCCCCCCCCCCCCACCCCCCCCCCCCCCCACCCCCCCCCCCCCCCACCCCCCCCCCCCCCCACCCCCCCCCCCCCCCACCCCCCCCCCCCCCCACCCCCCCCCCCCCCCACCCCCCCCCCCCCCCACCCCCCCCCCCCCCCACCCCCCCCCCCCCCCACCCCCCCCCCCCCCCACCCCCCCCCCCCCCCACCCCCCCCCCCCCCCACCCCCCCCCCCCCCCACCCCCCCCCCCCCCCACCCCCCCCCCCCCCCACCCCCCCCCCCCCCCACCCCCCCCCCCCCCCACCCCCCCCCCCCCCCACCCCCCCCCCCCCCCACCCCCCCCCCCCCCCACCCCCCCCCCCCCCCACCCCCCCCCCCCCCCACCCCCCCCCCCCCCCACCCCCCCCCCCCCCCACCCCCCCCCCCCCCCACCCCCCCCCCCCCCCACCCCCCCCCCCCCCCACCCCCCCCCCCCCCCACCCCCCCCCCCCCCCACCCCCCCCCCCCCCCACCCCCCCCCCCCCCCACCCCCCCCCCCCCCCACCCCCCCCCCCCCCCACCCCCCCCCCCCCCCACCCCCCCCCCCCCCCACCCCCCCCCCCCCCCACCCCCCCCCCCCCCCACCCCCCCCCCCCCCCACCCCCCCCCCCCCCCACCCCCCCCCCCCCCCACCCCCCCCCCCCCCCACCCCCCCCCCCCCCCACCCCCCCCCCCCCCCACCCCCCCCCCCCCCCACCCCCCCCCCCCCCCACCCCCCCCCCCCCCCACCCCCCCCCCCCCCCACCCCCCCCCCCCCCCACCCCCCCCCCCCCCCACCCCCCCCCCCCCCCACCCCCCCCCCCCCCCACCCCCCCCCCCCCCCACCCCCCCCCCCCCCCACCCCCCCCCCCCCCCACCCCCCCCCCCCCCCACCCCCCCCCCCCCCCACCCCCCCCCCCCCCCACCCCCCCCCCCCCCCACCCCCCCCCCCCCCCACCCCCCCCCCCCCCCACCCCCCCCCCCCCCCACCCCCCCCCCCCCCCACCCCCCCCCCCCCCCACCCCCCCCCCCCCCCACCCCCCCCCCCCCCCACCCCCCCCCCCCCCCACCCCCCCCCCCCCCCACCCCCCCCCCCCCCCACCCCCCCCCCCCCCCACCCCCCCCCCCCCCCACCCCCCCCCCCCCCCACCCCCCCCCCCCCCCACCCCCCCCCCCCCCCACCCCCCCCCCCCCCCACCCCCCCCCCCCCCCACCCCCCCCCCCCCCCACCCCCCCCCCCCCCCACCCCCCCCCCCCCCCACCCCCCCCCCCCCCCACCCCCCCCCCCCCCCACCCCCCCCCCCCCCCACCCCCCCCCCCCCCCACCCCCCCCCCCCCCCACCCCCCCCCCCCCCCACCCCCCCCCCCCCCCACCCCCCCCCCCCCCCACCCCCCCCCCCCCCCACCCCCCCCCCCCCCCACCCCCCCCCCCCCCCACCCCCCCCCCCCCCCACCCCCCCCCCCCCCCACCCCCCCCCCCCCCCACCCCCCCCCCCCCCCACCCCCCCCCCCCCCCACCCCCCCCCCCCCCCACCCCCCCCCCCCCCCACCCCCCCCCCCCCCCACCCCCCCCCCCCCCCACCCCCCCCCCCCCCCACCCCCCCCCCCCCCCACCCCCCCCCCCCCCCACCCCCCCCCCCCCCCACCCCCCCCCCCCCCCACCCCCCCCCCCCCCCACCCCCCCCCCCCCCCACCCCCCCCCCCCCCCACCCCCCCCCCCCCCCACCCCCCCCCCCCCCCACCCCCCCCCCCCCCCACCCCCCCCCCCCCCCACCCCCCCCCCCCCCCACCCCCCCCCCCCCCCACCCCCCCCCCCCCCCACCCCCCCCCCCCCCCACCCCCCCCCCCCCCCACCCCCCCCCCCCCCCACCCCCCCCCCCCCCCACCCCCCCCCCCCCCCACCCCCCCCCCCCCCCACCCCCCCCCCCCCCCACCCCCCCCCCCCCCCACCCCCCCCCCCCCCCACCCCCCCCCCCCCCCACCCCCCCCCCCCCCCACCCCCCCCCCCCCCCACCCCCCCCCCCCCCCACCCCCCCCCCCCCCCACCCCCCCCCCCCCCCACCCCCCCCCCCCCCCACCCCCCCCCCCCCCCACCCCCCCCCCCCCCCACCCCCCCCCCCCCCCACCCCCCCCCCCCCCCACCCCCCCCCCCCCCCACCCCCCCCCCCCCCCACCCCCCCCCCCCCCCACCCCCCCCCCCCCCCACCCCCCCCCCCCCCCACCCCCCCCCCCCCCCACCCCCCCCCCCCCCCACCCCCCCCCCCCCCCACCCCCCCCCCCCCCCACCCCCCCCCCCCCCCACCCCCCCCCCCCCCCACCCCCCCCCCCCCCCACCCCCCCCCCCCCCCACCCCCCCCCCCCCCCACCCCCCCCCCCCCCCACCCCCCCCCCCCCCCACCCCCCCCCCCCCCCACCCCCCCCCCCCCCCACCCCCCCCCCCCCCCACCCCCCCCCCCCCCCACCCCCCCCCCCCCCCACCCCCCCCCCCCCCCACCCCCCCCCCCCCCCACCCCCCCCCCCCCCCACCCCCCCCCCCCCCCACCCCCCCCCCCCCCCACCCCCCCCCCCCCCCACCCCCCCCCCCCCCCACCCCCCCCCCCCCCCACCCCCCCCCCCCCCCACCCCCCCCCCCCCCCACCCCCCCCCCCCCCCACCCCCCCCCCCCCCCACCCCCCCCCCCCCCCACCCCCCCCCCCCCCCACCCCCCCCCCCCCCCACCCCCCCCCCCCCCCACCCCCCCCCCCCCCCACCCCCCCCCCCCCCCACCCCCCCCCCCCCCCACCCCCCCCCCCCCCCACCCCCCCCCCCCCCCACCCCCCCCCCCCCCCACCCCCCCCCCCCCCCACCCCCCCCCCCCCCCACCCCCCCCCCCCCCCACCCCCCCCCCCCCCCACCCCCCCCCCCCCCCACCCCCCCCCCCCCCCACCCCCCCCCCCCCCCACCCCCCCCCCCCCCCACCCCCCCCCCCCCCCACCCCCCCCCCCCCCCACCCCCCCCCCCCCCCACCCCCCCCCCCCCCCACCCCCCCCCCCCCCCACCCCCCCCCCCCCCCACCCCCCCCCCCCCCCACCCCCCCCCCCCCCCACCCCCCCCCCCCCCCACCCCCCCCCCCCCCCACCCCCCCCCCCCCCCACCCCCCCCCCCCCCCACCCCCCCCCCCCCCCACCCCCCCCCCCCCCCACCCCCCCCCCCCCCCACCCCCCCCCCCCCCCACCCCCCCCCCCCCCCACCCCCCCCCCCCCCCACCCCCCCCCCCCCCCACCCCCCCCCCCCCCCACCCCCCCCCCCCCCCACCCCCCCCCCCCCCCACCCCCCCCCCCCCCCACCCCCCCCCCCCCCCACCCCCCCCCCCCCCCACCCCCCCCCCCCCCCACCCCCCCCCCCCCCCACCCCCCCCCCCCCCCACCCCCCCCCCCCCCCACCCCCCCCCCCCCCCACCCCCCCCCCCCCCCACCCCCCCCCCCCCCCACCCCCCCCCCCCCCCACCCCCCCCCCCCCCCACCCCCCCCCCCCCCCACCCCCCCCCCCCCCCACCCCCCCCCCCCCCCACCCCCCCCCCCCCCCACCCCCCCCCCCCCCCACCCCCCCCCCCCCCCACCCCCCCCCCCCCCCACCCCCCCCCCCCCCCACCCCCCCCCCCCCCCACCCCCCCCCCCCCCCACCCCCCCCCCCCCCCACCCCCCCCCCCCCCCACCCCCCCCCCCCCCCACCCCCCCCCCCCCCCACCCCCCCCCCCCCCCACCCCCCCCCCCCCCCACCCCCCCCCCCCCCCACCCCCCCCCCCCCCCACCCCCCCCCCCCCCCACCCCCCCCCCCCCCCACCCCCCCCCCCCCCCACCCCCCCCCCCCCCCACCCCCCCCCCCCCCCACCCCCCCCCCCCCCCACCCCCCCCCCCCCCCACCCCCCCCCCCCCCCACCCCCCCCCCCCCCCACCCCCCCCCCCCCCCACCCCCCCCCCCCCCCACCCCCCCCCCCCCCCACCCCCCCCCCCCCCCACCCCCCCCCCCCCCCACCCCCCCCCCCCCCCACCCCCCCCCCCCCCCACCCCCCCCCCCCCCCACCCCCCCCCCCCCCCACCCCCCCCCCCCCCCACCCCCCCCCCCCCCCACCCCCCCCCCCCCCCACCCCCCCCCCCCCCCACCCCCCCCCCCCCCCACCCCCCCCCCCCCCCACCCCCCCCCCCCCCCACCCCCCCCCCCCCCCACCCCCCCCCCCCCCCACCCCCCCCCCCCCCCACCCCCCCCCCCCCCCACCCCCCCCCCCCCCCACCCCCCCCCCCCCCCACCCCCCCCCCCCCCCACCCCCCCCCCCCCCCACCCCCCCCCCCCCCCACCCCCCCCCCCCCCCACCCCCCCCCCCCCCCACCCCCCCCCCCCCCCACCCCCCCCCCCCCCCACCCCCCCCCCCCCCCACCCCCCCCCCCCCCCACCCCCCCCCCCCCCCACCCCCCCCCCCCCCCACCCCCCCCCCCCCCCACCCCCCCCCCCCCCCACCCCCCCCCCCCCCCACCCCCCCCCCCCCCCACCCCCCCCCCCCCCCACCCCCCCCCCCCCCCACCCCCCCCCCCCCCCACCCCCCCCCCCCCCCACCCCCCCCCCCCCCCACCCCCCCCCCCCCCCACCCCCCCCCCCCCCCACCCCCCCCCCCCCCCACCCCCCCCCCCCCCCACCCCCCCCCCCCCCCACCCCCCCCCCCCCCCACCCCCCCCCCCCCCCACCCCCCCCCCCCCCCACCCCCCCCCCCCCCCACCCCCCCCCCCCCCCACCCCCCCCCCCCCCCACCCCCCCCCCCCCCCACCCCCCCCCCCCCCCACCCCCCCCCCCCCCCACCCCCCCCCCCCCCCACCCCCCCCCCCCCCCACCCCCCCCCCCCCCCACCCCCCCCCCCCCCCACCCCCCCCCCCCCCCACCCCCCCCCCCCCCCACCCCCCCCCCCCCCCACCCCCCCCCCCCCCCACCCCCCCCCCCCCCCACCCCCCCCCCCCCCCACCCCCCCCCCCCCCCACCCCCCCCCCCCCCCACCCCCCCCCCCCCCCACCCCCCCCCCCCCCCACCCCCCCCCCCCCCCACCCCCCCCCCCCCCCACCCCCCCCCCCCCCCACCCCCCCCCCCCCCCACCCCCCCCCCCCCCCACCCCCCCCCCCCCCCACCCCCCCCCCCCCCCACCCCCCCCCCCCCCCACCCCCCCCCCCCCCCACCCCCCCCCCCCCCCACCCCCCCCCCCCCCCACCCCCCCCCCCCCCCACCCCCCCCCCCCCCCACCCCCCCCCCCCCCCACCCCCCCCCCCCCCCACCCCCCCCCCCCCCCACCCCCCCCCCCCCCCACCCCCCCCCCCCCCCACCCCCCCCCCCCCCCACCCCCCCCCCCCCCCACCCCCCCCCCCCCCCACCCCCCCCCCCCCCCACCCCCCCCCCCCCCCACCCCCCCCCCCCCCCACCCCCCCCCCCCCCCACCCCCCCCCCCCCCCACCCCCCCCCCCCCCCACCCCCCCCCCCCCCCACCCCCCCCCCCCCCCACCCCCCCCCCCCCCCACCCCCCCCCCCCCCCACCCCCCCCCCCCCCCACCCCCCCCCCCCCCCACCCCCCCCCCCCCCCACCCCCCCCCCCCCCCACCCCCCCCCCCCCCCACCCCCCCCCCCCCCCACCCCCCCCCCCCCCCACCCCCCCCCCCCCCCACCCCCCCCCCCCCCCACCCCCCCCCCCCCCCACCCCCCCCCCCCCCCACCCCCCCCCCCCCCCACCCCCCCCCCCCCCCACCCCCCCCCCCCCCCACCCCCCCCCCCCCCCACCCCCCCCCCCCCCCACCCCCCCCCCCCCCCACCCCCCCCCCCCCCCACCCCCCCCCCCCCCCACCCCCCCCCCCCCCCACCCCCCCCCCCCCCCACCCCCCCCCCCCCCCACCCCCCCCCCCCCCCACCCCCCCCCCCCCCCACCCCCCCCCCCCCCCACCCCCCCCCCCCCCCACCCCCCCCCCCCCCCACCCCCCCCCCCCCCCACCCCCCCCCCCCCCCACCCCCCCCCCCCCCCACCCCCCCCCCCCCCCACCCCCCCCCCCCCCCACCCCCCCCCCCAGTTTACTTTGTATATCGGAGTGGGATGAGGGGAAGCATTATTACACTGATTACTGATTTGCTAAGCTTCCTTAAATTTTAGCGTCATATCCTTTCACAGCTCCATATAGAACGTTGCCTTCGCACGCAAACTTTGTCATACTAAATTAAGGCCCGTTCATACTTTCAAATTTTTCAAACCGTTATAAAAGCCTACATTCGAAGAACCATATAATGGTCATTACTCTTGCTCTCAAGTTCTTAGGCCGTTCAATCCACGGGACGTAGCTCAGCGGTCTGAAACAGTGTTTAACCGCTTTCACATCTTTACAGCGGTTACACTTAAGTGATGAATTGTCCCACATGTAACTAATGGCCACCGACTGCTAATCAATTGTGACACACCACTCTATTAAAACATCCAGTTTTGCAGTTTTTAAATATCCACTAGGATCGGTGGTCAAAAAACGCAACATTTTCCTGATTAAATTAACGTACAGGTGGACAAATCATGGTCATAAGTCAAACTTGGTTTGACTAAAGGAATGTGGTTGGATAATTGTGACCACGATCCATGGTTTCATATAAACCAAGGTGTGTTTAAAGTGCATAGTTAACTATAGGAAACGAATATTTCCTCTGTTGACGTACTGGTCTACATTACAAGGCTGATACAATTATTTACCCGAAAACACGTTCTCTATTTGGTTGTTAACAGGAACTCATACAAAGTCAGTATTTGTTTTGACGAGAAGTCTTCAGCGGACTGTGGACTTTGCTCAAAAGACCGGAACGTTACCTGGCGCAATCTCAGTGCTACTACTTGTACGTCTATGTAAGAAACAGTCGTTTCCGTTTGTCGGTTTTCATTTGTTCTAACAATTTAGCTGCATCCGTCGGCGATTAAAAAAAAAAAGCGCTAAACTGAGAGCAATGCGATTGTTTTTTCTTTTACGTAAAGATACGGCAGTGCGTTACAGTTGTACCACTTGCATGGGATCTTAGGTAACAATTAAAGCGTGTTTTAAAACTTGACCAGCCCAAATGATCAGACTCTCTTGCCTTCCTAAAGCACAAGGAAGCTTAGTACAGGTATCTCGTCATTACACAGCAGGAAAGTGATAAGTTCTGGTATTAATCACACGTTAAGTTTAAAACTTCTCTAGGTATTTCTCATTGTGTCACGGGGAGGGGGGGGGGAGACTAGTGGCTGTTTGAGGCCAGCCGTTGCCAAAAGTGAAGTGACTAACCTTGGGCAAGGTGGAAGATTTGCGACACTCCCGAAATTCGGCTCAAAAGCGGCGTCAATTATAAACCAAGCGGCCCAGTTGGTGATACCGAAAATGGCCCTCTATAACGAAACTTACCTTTTAACAACTTCCTGACTAGACCAAAGATCCGCTCTTGACAGGGGATCGAGTGACTACACTACTCCCTTAAGTTGCCCCCCCCCCCCCCCTTATCACCCGTCTTTACGACCGTGACATGAAAAGTTAATTTGGAAAAGCCACAGAATTTTGAATTTTTTACTGCTAGGCGATTTTCTAAGGAAATGTGTTCACTAGGAAGTCACATTGTGTGTTCGAGTCAGGAAGGTTAAGGTGCTTCTGGTGTTGTTGGGGCCAAACCTTGCCAGCGCAGTTCTTTTTGTGAGGAACCTTATTAATTACTAAAGTTACGTAGATACCGTCATTACGAATTGCGTTCATTCTGAATTTCTTGCATCTACAAATCACAGTGCTTCCTGAATATTTGAATATCACACAAAACGCAATATTTCCCTTTAACGAAAAGTTGTGAAATCAACATAACAAATTGGCCTCAACTACTACATTAGAACAACTATAAACAGTCAATTAAATTTCTAGATTTTGTTTTCCTTAATTCATAACAAAGAATGTATTATTCACAAAAAAACTCAAATTAAATTAAACCACGTAGCATTTAATTGTCTGTACATTCTTTAACTATATACCAAACCAAAATTTGACCCCTGAAATGTTGGATAACATTTTTATTGGAGATATTTCACCTTTTCGATAGAATTACAAATACCACTGACACCACAGGGGTACGACCAGTGGTTCTGGGAGCTGCCATTCAACCCAGAGTTCTGGTCTAAAGCCTATTTTTCGGGCAGATTTTCTTGGACAATTACAGGTTGTCCTCGGGAAAATACTTATTCATTAGATCTCTAGAAAAACTTGTTCCTCGCTTCTCATGGGTAGCTGAGGAATCACCGGACATATATTCAGTCATATTGGAGAAGGGATGAGAAGCGGGGTGAGACTGGGACCAGTTTTCAGTTAGGCCCCCACCCTTTTCATAGCAATAAATCCTAACAATAGGACTGTGTAGCATTGCAGGACCGACTGCATGGTCAAGTGTGTCTTAGAGCATCCGACTTGCAGCCGGAAGGTTCTGTGGTTCGGACTCCTGGCCGGGTCATACCGAAGACATTTAAAAATGGAAACCTACTACCTTTGTTGCTTGAGTTCTAAAGGATAAAGCAATGGAGTAGGTAAAACAAGCCAGTGAGCCACAACTGGGGAAAAAATGCAGTGGCCGGCCCGGCTTAGAAACTGAGCCCTAAACCTCATCAGACTCATTCTAACTGTTGATACATTGCGGACTGTTTGGTTCCTTATTGGTCGCACATTGGCACTACACAAGGTGTCATTTCCGCATTGTTTTTGGTACACGGGAAAGGTAGTATCAAAAAAATTTGATCTGTTTTTTTTTTTCAAACAGGAAACTCCAAATTTTCAAACCGGTTTTTTTGGGAGTCTTATGAGCGGAAAATATTTTGCATTTTGAAAGTTGTTGGAAAGAACTGCCGGAACTATAACAGTGAACAATCCTTAAGTGAAAAAATATGACTTTTCCATCCATACAGTCTAATCGATTTTGTTTTTTCTCCTTTACAATTCAGGTAGCTTTAAGAACTGAGGAACTGGTGATCTTGAGTTCTTTAGGACAGGTTCTAAACTGTGTAGTTATTAGTCTCCGGCTTGGTGAACCTCATGCACTTCCGCACAACAACAAATATGCATTAGTGTACTGTTGACGTCTGCGTACTCTCGTACTCCTTACTACCGACCCATCTATTTTCAACTGGGTCATCTTCTGGTCTCTGTTTCCGTTTGACGATATAAAGCATGATTCGGCCTCACATTTATTGGGATATTACTACAGATGAGACGGATTGTTTTTTCATTGAAAGAAACAGAAGTGACGATAAAACGCTTACATGATGGAGTGGTCACTGCTAGTCACATTTTTGTAAAGACGGACGTCAATAACACTCCTGTCGAAGAATTAAAGGAGCGAACAAACTACATCGCATGTGTGAATGTTAAAGTAAATGTTTCCAACTCTGCTCTTGAACCAGTGGCGGATCCAGGGGGGGGGGGTCGCCGGCGTCCGGACCCCCCCTCAAATTTTCCAATGTGCCCTTTTTCAAAAAATGTTTTTTTTTCACACTAGCAAAAAAAAAAAAAAAAAAAAAAAAAAAAAACGAGACAGTTTCACAGGTAATGACAGTGTTGTCCAATTCCGAGGAGATTTTGGTTACCCCCATCCAGTATCGATCAATCCACTAAAAGTCTAGCCGTGTATCGCAGAAACTTTCGGCAATATATTTGACTACGGTAACCTATATATATTGGCCGCCCCGAAACCCGAACAGTGTAATCGTTTTACAGAGAATGTGACTACGGTATGTCTGCGTGACAATCAGCCAGTCTAGAACGGGACCACTGTCAGGTGGTGTCAGTTAAGTCAAAGTTTGTCCCTTGGGGACGTTGTTACTCCTTCGGGGAGCAGAACTCCTTCGGGAGTATTGTTTGGTTTTCGCCCCTGGCTCTTCGCCAGAGAGTCAGGGGACTTTTGGAAAAAAAGCGTGACAATCAGGCATTCTAATCACTTTTCGCTTGGAACCACGTGTGGCGTGCTTGGGCATTCAGAGTAACACAAAACACGCAGGTATTACGTCATACTCACTAGCGATATGCAACGTATTACTATTGGGTTTTAATATTGATTCCAAAAGGTCACTGCTAGTCTTTTGGTCTACAAAATAATGATCTGTTCACACTCCATAAACGCTACATCTACGAAACCTTCCCTCCACCCTCTAGTATCCATCCTCTCGTGAACAAGAGAGAGTAGGTAAATATGTTTCGCTATGATATTTATAGTCTGGAATTACTCTCCTTTTATAGTGTTGCCCTAGTGATGGGAATAAAAAGCCAGTCTTAGGTAAAGTCCACAGCCAAGAGTTGACCAGAAGTCACAATAGACAAATCGGTGTTTGTTTCATTTTAAAATTACTATATAAAATCACCACCAGGTCAAATAACGCAGTGTCAGTCGGTTCAATTTTTTGACGTCTTTGGACCGATGACCGGTCTGCTGTCGCAAATGAAAAGCAAACATTTGACTTTAGTCATCTGTTCTGACAGAGTGTTTTTGACAGTCGCGACGCAACTGTATAGGGAACACAACATACAGTATTTTAACCTCCTCCCCCAGTCGAGATAGCGGTAGCGCCAGGTGGGGGATGGGTTCATGTCTCACGTCGGGGAAGGCTGGCTCCCTATCGGAGAAGTTTTACAGTTTCGTAGGGGTGTCTTAGTCGAAAGTACGCAGTCCCTGACGACAACTCATCGACGGTTTACCTGTTTTTTGCTCTCAAGAGGATAATTTCTGTAATAAGAACCCAAAATTTTCGGCGCGCTACGCGCGCTGTAGAGTCACTCTAGTTTTTCAATAGTTCCATTCCACATAGCAGGATAGCACAATTCCTGTCCACTTTAACAGATAACATATGGGCAGAATACATAGTTTATGTAAAGGTCGTAACTTTCATCCCATATCGCAAAGCCTAGCTGGTGTTCTCTTGTGTGTGTCATGCGGTACAGTCAGTTGGTGAGCGACTTACGGAGCAAAGTTTGGCTATTTCATCGTATAGTCCAGGTGGTTTCGATACAATGTATGTTACACCCGATACGGTCTACAAACCCTACAGTTCTTTTTCCGTTCCGTCATGCATATGTTTTATGTGTAAGCCTATCAAAAAATTTCGCCCGCTTCGCGCGCTTTTCAATTTCACGATCCAGATTCAAAGAACACTAACAGTGCGCAACTCGGATCATGAAGTATTAAGTGATATAATGCAAAATATGCCTGCAATTGCATGGGATAATGAGGCTCCCACATTTGCCCTTCTCATCATACCCTCGAAATAGGGAATGTCGGAACTTGGGGTAGCTGACATGGTCCGACCCCCTGTTGGAAAAAATTCTGCCGCCACCCATGGTCAGTTTACTTATTTTGGCTTTCATAAGGGTAATTTCTGGGATAAACCCCAAAATTTTCGGTACGCTTTGTCCACTCTTCCTCAGTTCAGTTATACTTATAGCTAAATATAGTACAAACCCTTTCCACCTTTTCAAGTTAATAAGTAGAATACATGGATTTATGTAAATGTCGGGAATTGGATCTCATTTCGCTAAACCTGGTTAACGTTCACTTGTGTCTGTCGTACGGTACGTCTAGTGACTCGAGGAGGGAAGTACAATAAAGTTATGCCCGATAGGGCCCAACTGTCCGCTCAATTGTTGTATATAAGCTTTAAATTAGTACAAATTCTTATAAGTGTAGGCCTACCCCAAAAAATTTCGCGCGCTTCGCGCGCTTTGCAATTTCACCGTTTAGATTCCAGGTTTTGATTCCAGTTTTTGCATGTCTCTTGGTTTGTCCTTTCTTTGTCAATATGCGGTAAGTTGTGTAATCGCTGACGTTTATGGGAACCAAAATTTAAAAAAAAAATGAATGTGCCCTTTTTATGTTGGACCCCCTCTCAGAAAAGACCCTAGATCCGCCCCTGTGAACTGTACGAAGACTCAGGATGTAGCGATGAGTTTAGTACTTTAGCAAGTCTATTGTGGATCTTGTCGATAGCATCAGGTTCGTTTTTGGTCTTGTGCTTCCTATGCCTCGGATGCATCGACTTGACTTCAAAAACTAGGAAAGCAGCAAAGGTGCGGAGGAAGGAGAAAGAACTTTTGACAAAAACAGAAGAAATATCATGATTATTATGATTTCATAGGCTACTCCTAGCTTATACGTACATCTCTCAAAATAACCCCTGTTCCATACTCATGGTGAAGCACTAGCCTTACGTTTACATTAACAGAGCATGTTCTTCAATCAAAAATTCATATTGAAGTCTCGTTTTCAGTTATGTGACAATATTGTTGTTACCGAATTGTAACTTTTGCAGAAAATTAAGATATTGATGCACTTGAACACAATGAAAATACTTTTAATGGAAACAAGAGTGAATTTGTAAACTTCCGTTGATGGTTCGAAAAGATATGTGGATGCTTATTCCCTATAAACAACGTTTTCACAGCCTACAGTATGACAATCGTGCTCTTTAAATCTTGGCAATTAAGGCCTATAATTCAGTATATAGCGTTATAACTTAGCTGTGGAAGTTGAACACTGTTCAACACAAAGCTATTTCAGACTCTTGAATGCCTAACGAAAGAGCAAGTGATGACATATGTGGTTGTTATAACTATAACGCTTGAAACTCTGGAAGTACGAACCTGCCTTAACTCTGAAAAAATCACTTTAAGCTAGCGGAACAATTTATTAGAAGCGGTTTTCTTCGTTTCCTAATACAATGTATGATCTACGTCTGATGTACATATTTTAGATTTTAATCTAAAGGCCTGGTCTCAAGTATCCCGTGCCCCGACCCGTAGAACGGCAGAATGCAAGCTACTGAGAGAGCGAGATAGCACCCAGGGAGGCGAATTAATTATAGGCGTGGAATATACAAAAATGCATTAATTAAGGCAATTGTAAAGTTTAATCAGGGGTTGACAATCCCCATTCTTGGCCGCGGGCTTTCCTGTGACGCGGTGTCATCGGGTCTTCCATTATCATTGAAACCACCAATGCCTATTGGGGCGTACGCAGCGGAGGGGAGAGTTACCCCCTCCCCCGAAATTCCAAAGCAATTTTTTTTATCACCATCCATCTGTGTAAATTTAGCGACTTTTTAAAGATTATTTATGTGCAAGTTGAAAGGCAAGGAAAGTGCCATTCCCGCGATACCGCAATATGGGACAGGCGCTTAACACGGGGGGGGGGGGGGGGTCCTCCTTGAGTATTCTTTTCGTAACCTTTTAATACTCACAACGCTAAAAAGACTAAAAAATGCATTTTTGTCAGCGCGCCTCGAGCACCCACTCTAAGTTCTAGATCTGAGTCCCATTCTTACAGTTATTGTTCCGAGGGGCCCCTTGAAACCCTCAAAATGAGCCTTTTTCCCCTCCTTCCTCAACATGCATTATCAATCCAGGCCGACCGTTAGTCATATGGAGTAAGAATATAATTGAAAAAGTCCAATTGTGATTTTTGGTTGGTCTGTTAAGAGCCCACCTTATGTCATTTGAAGTTGAAGCTAAATGCATCATTTTAATGCCTAAAAATTTTGTATATACCCCAGAGCTTCCGGGGGCTTTGGATCCTCAACCCTCCCAGCCTTTGGAATGTGGCTAAAGACTGCTGATACACTCACGTCCGTCAAATGGGGACGTTTAATGGAGGTCCCATGAGCAAGATTAAGAGCGATCAGTACACGCCTGCCTCGTTAACCTCTGAGCACTAGTCGAAAAGAGAAGGTAAATCTCGCAGGTGCTCATCACTCTAGTATAGGGTCCTTGATGAGCCGAGTGGCTTCTTGACCCTCAAACGTTAAACTTAAACTGTTCGTCTGTTTGAAAACCCTATTACAAAAAAAAAACTGCATTTGATTTCTGTATACCAATATAACACTTTGTAAAAAACTGAAATGCTGGTTACCTGATTCCTGGATCTAGAGGTGAATGAAATAATACCTGTGGTATAATTATGATTATTTCTAATGCTATAAGAACGTTTTGCCTTCTTCACTTTGTCGGACCTGCAAAAGCGGCACATTGAGTTGGTTCATGATATTTACGAAATTTTGCCAAACCTGTTAAGCTTTTTTCACATACTAATGACAAATGGTCAAACTTAAACAATCTCCACATCTTGCATACAAATAAATGTTTCATAAATGAGTAATAAACAGTTCAATTCGGTTTTCAAAAATTTGTGACCAGACCCTTTTTCAAATTATGCACACAACTGTTACAAGCCAGGATACCAAAAAATTCAAAATTTTTGGCTTTATGCGTAACTATTGGATGTGAAACTTGACTAATTATGCTAATAATAATCATTGTCATGTGGTAGTACCCTTCAACACCCTCGTTAAATCATCGATATCAACTCAATGTGCCCTTTAACCTGGGCTTTGAAGCTGAATGACCAACTTGCAAGAGAGGCCAAGTTTCTACTGCATAGATTAAAACTTGCAGAAGCTTCATAGTGAAAACTTGCGATGTCACTTGGAATCCATCATGGTATACTGAGCAGTGGTGGTGCTTCAAATTGGGTAGTAAAGAAAAATCCAACTGTCGTTTCAATGTTATTTTGTTCTAAATGGAAACCCTTTGTTAAAGTATTTTATTTTAAGATAACTTCTCTGAGAGAAAATATCTTTGGTTAACTGGGGTCTGCCACATGAACAGGTATCCAGATTCAGTGAAGGGGCAAATGTTTGCATTTACCAATAAAAAGAGACTAATTAAGATTGATTCCAGCCAGAATTTTGTTTCAGTGAAATTTGGCTTCTTTCTCTCTAGGATATGTCAGGTTTTAAAGATTTTTGCATTGATCCAAGTAGACTATTCCAAAACTGGTCAGTTTATTTTCAGCTTCTAAAATCTAATATAATGCATGCTCTCTACATAAATGTCAGTTTAAAAACTTAATTTTTGAAAGTAGTGCACAATTGCCAGCAACTAAAAAAGTCATGTCAGTTTTCAGTACGGGGCCAAAGTACTTATATGCATAAGGAATTAGGAGATGATACTCTTAAGACTATATATTTAGTAATCCTAGTGAGCGATTAATACTAGGCTATAGTAATTTCTTCAGTTTGTTCAAAACAGATTTCTTTTAACCCTTTGTAACTGCTCCTTATAGCAGCGCAATGTGTTGAGATAGTTCCGTGTTTATCAGCACAGCCAGGACGCTTTAAATAATTACAAGTTATATTAAATTAGAAAAGGGTCAATGCAGATTACAAATATTAACATCATGGACTGAAATGTCTGTACTCATGAGTGCAATTCTCAAAGTACGAGTACACGGAGTACAAATTTAATCTTGAATACGAGCACAAGGGCGTGGGTACGAGTATGAATATGAGTACGAGTACAAAGGCCTGAGTACGAGTACTTAAACGAGACTTGTTTTCAAACCCTTTGAGTACGAGTACAGTCATGAGTACGAGTACAGTCATGAGTACGTCAGTGTACGAGTGCAGAAAAATGTAGGCTACTCGAGTACCGAGTACGAGTACGTACTCGAGTACTACAAAGTTTGTAAATAACTGCAAATTTTTGACATTCTTACAGAGGAAACAAATAAGGGGTTTTTGTCCTTGGATTAAGGGGGCGGAAGCGTATAGTTTCGCGCACCACATTTTTGACTGGGGGAAAAAGCTGCCCACCCCCTCTTCCTGACGCCTTATAATTCATTCATGTTCCAAGTAGGTGGGATCGGGATTGCTTGGGAGTTTCAAGTTACTGGTTTAGGGTACCACAATGGAAATTCTGTTGTTTTCTGCTTTGTTAGGGTAGGTGAGAATCATCATACTTTCTGTCATACAGATCATCTTCTCAAAGTAGGCCTAATTGTCAAGAAGTTTGATTGGATTGCCCAAACTGGACACTGGCCTTTCAGTTTGATCACGTGGACGTCTGGTCACAAAGGACATTGTCTACCTACTTGCTAACTAAACTGACAGGCACGAATGAAGAATTCCATGATATGATTGACGTCGGACAAAATAACCAAGTTTGCTTGCGCACTTACAGATTTGTTTATTACATCAGTCACAATGACACAACGATGATAACGTAATGATAAAAGAATGTGGTAGTGTCTACTTTGACTTTGACATTACGTGTGGAAAAGAGTGCAAATATTGCAACCTTGACAAGTACGTGTACTTGAAATTCAGTACATAACAGACATGTTATTTGTAATATTGGGATACTACCCCAATCGAGACGAGAAAGATAAACGAAGAATCAGGTACGGTCCACTATATTCGTCTGACTCTTGAGGATTCACATTTTCAGCCGTCTGATTAACCGTCCAGTGGCTCATAATCTAGAGAAGTAAAATATTCTTCGTTATGTTTACTCAATGCTCTCATACAACAAACAAACGCAAATACAATTCGCATATGCCTAACGTAGGCTAGTATTAGCCTAAGTTGAGGGCTTTTAGGTGGTTAGGCTAATTAATATGTCGCGCCCAAATACGTAGTACACATAGCGTAGGCTACTGCAACAACTAAGTTAGAGTAGGTTAGTTTATTACTGACAAGGTATTCAGTCAAAATGCCCCCTTACCAAAATGTCCCCTTACCAATATGTCTCCTTACCAAAATGTCCCGTTACCAAAATGTCCAGCATTTTGGCTACCAAAACGCCCTGCTTTTTACCAAACATCCCTGTGGTATTATAATATAGCCTAGGCCTATGTAATACAAAAACATCCCTGCCAACCAGTATGGAAAGTATGGCAATTGCACACCCAAGACTTTTTTTCTAGATTTTTATTGCACAATTGAAAATTCACATTGCACACCTGATTTTTTAAGCTAGGCCTAACGGTGATTGCCTCCTATTGTAGTGCATGTACAGTAGGCCTAGCCACTATGTCGTCACAGTAGCAATGTGTGTATGTTAGGCTTAGGCCTGTAGACAGTATTATGTCGTCACTAAAGGGTTTATGCGTGTAGCGCAGTAGAATATCTTAGATGCTTATTTGTTGTGATATAATCCAGAGAATACTGAAATACAAATCAGAGTGATACGGACATCAGAAGTGTTAAGTTGTGTTTACTGTTTGTGTCTCGGCACTACATTGGCGTAGTCGGCAGGATAGTGATTGAAGTGTGGTAGTCCATAGCCACAGTACAGCGATTTGTGGTAGTCCATAGCCACAGTACAGCGATTTATGTGTGGTAGTCCATAGCCACATTAATTTCAGTATTATTCCCTCTTGAAGGAGGTATAGGTTCCAACCTACTAGTAACTTTATGATGACTGATTCAGGAGATTTGGCCTGTCCAGAGGCAAGAGAGGACTCTCAAGGTCAGTGGGGTAACGCCGTCCCAAATCGTTATCCATATCTTAGGTACATGTTAGCCGAGTACATAAAGCAGTTGTGCGAAGAAAATCACCTTGATTTGACATTGCTAAAGACTAAAGAGGACAGAATTCAGGCCTTGCAAATGCTGCCCAATTTGCGTGATGCGGGCCTAAATCTGAATAACAGTAGTCGTGAGAAACCGGTGGAAACATTCAACGTAAAGTTAAAAGGATTCCACGTTCTAACCAGTGATGATGATGTGGAATGCTACCTTTCTACATTTGAGAGACTTTGCATTAAACATAATATTCCAGAAGCAAATTGGACCATCATCTTGGAGTCTTTCTTGACGGGAAAAGCACAGCGTGCATATTTTGCCTGGACTGAGAATGAGAAAGAAGATTATCAACTGGTGAAAGAGTCAGTTTTGTATGCCTACCAGTTGACACCCAGTACATACAGGGAGAAATTCAGAAATGCCAGTAAGAATTCATCTGAAACATTCCGACAATTTTCCAGTCGTTTATTTTTGTATCTTAGGAGGTGGCTTAACCCATCTGATGATTTATTGTCCAGTAAGGAATTTGTAGTGATGATGGACAAATTGATTGGGGATCAATTAATTTCATCCCTTAAAGATGAGAATTTGAAGCTAAAGCTTCTGGAACAAAAGTGGAACACATTGGCAGACTTAGCAGACGTAGCTGACAACCTCATTCTGGCTCGAGCAGCGTGCAAAAGTAAATCATATGACACTAGACCAAAGGTGTCTGGGGCCTCCACCCAATTGGATGGTAATGTTAGAGCTCCACAGTCTAATATTGGTTCTCAGGTTACTCAAGAGCCAGTCACCTCAAGACAGAGAAGGTCAGCATCGAGATCGGATGTGACATCATTGAGATGTTATCGCTGCAATCAGGTAGGCCATGTGAGTTATAACTGCCCAAACAATCCACAAGAAGATGTGATTAATTTTGTGAGGATTTCAGATCCCACTCACCAGGAGGAGTTGCACGCAGTAGTTGACATGGTTAACCCCAAAGAAGAGAATCTACAGTATAACTGTAAGCCAAAGGGTGCCTATTTTGAAACACTTATTGATGGTGAAGCTTCATTAGCTTATGCTGACAGTGGAGCAGGTGTCTCACTCATTTCAACTTCACTGGTAAGAACACGAGTGGTGAAACCGTTGGAGCAGCCTATCTGCCTTTCACTTCTGGATGGTACACCTTTTGTCGTAGCAGGAAAGACAACCTGTACTCTTGAGGTAGCAGGAGAGCGAGACCAGGTTGAGTTTCTTGTGTCGGACATCCCTTGTGATATTCTCATGGGACGTGATCTTCTGGTGAAGTTTGCCTTGGTATTTGATCTGCGCGATGGGTCATATTGGTCAGAAGGGCACCAGCCCAAGGTTAAGTTTCCTTTGGTATGGGTTGGTGCAAAGGATGGTACCTGTGGCAAAAAAGACAGTTTAAAGAAAGATGAAAAGGTTGGGGAGGAACCTGACCCATTAGAAGACTATGGTAATGATGATCAGGATAGTGAGCATGACTTCATGATGGGAAAGATTGGTGGTTTTGATGATCAAATAGACAAGCTTTTGAGTGAGTATAAAGATGTATTTTGTGACAAACCAGGGTACTGTAACTTATTGCAACATAGAATAGACACAGGAGATGCAGCTCCAATTAGGAAGAGTCCCTATAAAGTGTCTCCCAAAAAGAGAGTTAGTTTGGAATCTCAAATCTCTGAGATGCTAGAGTGGGTGTCATTGTGCCATCATCTTCAGAATGGTGCAGTCCCATTGTCATGGTGCCCAAAAAGGATGGCACGTACAGACTAGCAGTTGATTATAGGGGTTTGAATGCTGTTACGAAACCTTCAAATTACCCTATTCCCACCATCGATGGCATTCTGTATTCATTGAATGGTTCCAAAGTATTTTCAACACTTGATCTAAAATCAGGTTTTTGGCAGGCTGCTCTTAGACCAGAAGATCAGTGTAAAACTGCCTTTGCCTGTGAAGAAGGAGTCTTTGAGTTCAAGACACTTCCATTTGGCCTTAGAAATGCCAGTCAAAATTTCCAAAATTTGGTGGATGTAGTTTTGAAGCCACTGAAACAGAATGACACTAGGCAGTATTTCTACCCATACATTGATGATATTGTAATCCATTCCACAGATGTCCAAACTCATTTCCAGGACCTTAAGAATGTTCTTGGTTGCCTTCAGAAAGCTGGTCTTACAGTAAACCCATCAAAGTGTCACTTTCTGTACAGCAAGGTTAAGTTTCTGGGATATGTTGTTAGTAGGGAAGGGATAGAGTTAAATCCTGAGAAATGTGAAGCTGTTAATAATTTTCCCAGGCCTGTAGATAAGAAAGCACTAGAGAGATTTTTGGGATTATCAGGTTGGTGTGCTAAGTTTGTTAAGGGTTATTCACAAATAGTAGAACCTCTGAATGAATTGAGACGAAAGGATGTTGAATGGAGATGGTCTGAGGCTTGTGAAAAGGCTTTTGTAACCCTGAAACAGGAAATATCAAGTGTGGTATCCTTAACTCTTCCAAATTTTCAGTTACCCTTTGAGGTTCATACAGATGCAAGCGTGAAAGGTCTAGGGGCTGCACTTATGCAGACAGATACAAATGGGAAAAGTAGAGTAATAGCCTTTGGTTCCAGGTCTCTGAAAGGAGCAGAGAAAAATTACTCTGCTACAGAACTAGAGTGCTTGGCAGTTCTATGGGCATTTGAAAAGTGGAGACCTTTCATAGAAGGTTCACAAATTACAGTGTTTACTGACCACAAGGCACTGGTGTGGATGTTGAGAAACAAGGCATTGAAGGGCAAGTTAGTAAGGTGGGCTCTGAGATTGCAAGAATTTGATTACACTGTGCACTACCGTCCTGGCATACAAAATATGATACCTGATGCACTGTCTCGGGCACCTCAGATATGTAGTATTGATTATGACAGCAATGTTTGTTTTCACGAGGACTGTAAAGGAGACCCATCAAATGTTGTAAATTGGGTCCAATGTGATTCTTGTGATAAGTGGTATCACTGCAGGTGTCTTAAAATAACTAAAGAAGAGGCTGATGATTTGGACCCTTATGTCTGTGTAAAGTGTGAACTAGAAGTGGAAAAGCCTGAGAGTGCACAGGCTCTGAAAGAGAATTGTAAGGTTCAGTCAGTGCTGCCTGATAGAAACTAATTCATTTTACACCAGCAGAAAGATCCAGCTTTGTTAAGAATTAGTAGCAAATTGGAAAGTAATAGTGCTAACGATGATGGGATTCATAAGCAGTATGTTTTAGAGGAAGGTGTCTTGAAATATGTTGATCTGACCACGGGAGTGAAGAAAGTGGTTGTGCCCACCAAATTGGTACAAGATGTTATCATTCATTTTCATTGCACCCCAACTTGCCCTCATCTAGGTGTAAGGAAAACTGTTGAACGAGTAAAAGACAGTAACTGGGTGGAAAGGGTAAACAGGAATCTGGTTTCTATGTTGTGTTGTTTTGTGGGGGATGACCATACCAGCTGGGATACCTTTGTGATGGAGTTCATGTTTGCACTGAATTCCTTTCGGCATGAAACTACAGGTTTTACTCCATCAGAGCTTTTCCTTCAACGTAAAATTCAAGGACCTGGAGAATGGGTGGAAAAGGTTATCCCTGTGGGGAACAGAGAGGAAATGCTAGCTAAGGCAAATGAAAACATGAGAAGGCAAAACATCAAGAACAAGTTAGCTTATGATGAAGGCAGGTCTCAACCATGTATTAAGGTTGGGGACAAGGTACTTTTAAAGAGTCACCCTCTCTCAAACCTCAAAAGGAAATTTTCAGCTAAGCTGGCTCCAAGTTGGAGAGGACCATACAAGGTCATAGAGCAGTTGTCACCAACTAATTTTTGCATACAGTCTGAGGATGACAAGAGAATTGCTCATGTTGAGCAGCTAAAGAATGTTGTGTAATTGTAAATTTGATTAATTCATTTTGAGCAGTTGAAGAATGTTTTGTAACTTAAAATTTGATTACTTCATTTTTCAGAATGCAAGATGTTATACGGTAAATTTTGAGTTGATATGTTTAACTTTTAACCTGGAGTTTAATTTGATTCTTTAAGTTAAAGAATGTTACAAATTTATGTTTATTCTCTCAGTTCTTGGCTGAGCATTTAAAAAAGGGAGGGGTGTTGTAGTGACTACGCTGTGACGTCATAATATTGGTGCTTCCCTTAGTACTGTACATCAGTGCAGTATTTAAAAAAGCGAGGGGTGTTGTAGTGCATGTACAGTAGGCCTAGCCACTATGTCGTCACAGTAGCAATGTGTGTATGTTAGGCTTAGGCCTGTAGACAGTATTATGTCGTCACTAAAGGGTTTATGCGTGTAGCGCAGTAGAATATCTTAGATGCTTATTTGTTGTGATATAATCCAGAGAATACTGAAATACAAATCAGAGTGATACGGACATCAGAAGTGTTAAGTTGTGTTTACTGTTTGTGTCTCGGCACTACACTATAACCCCCGACTGGAAAACATGTATGTTACGCCGAAGATCTTCGGCGTGCAGTAAAGACCTTATACGCCAATTTCATGGCGAGATTTTCTTGTCTTTTACATACACACTGTACTTAAAACACAGTACAACAATTTGGCGTGGCGTAAAAGTTGAGAAAACAGGTGACTGGCGTAAAAATTCGGTGTAGGAAATACGAACTTTCCAGACTGGCTATAACCCTAGGTAGGGTAAGACGCAGGGCTGGTCATATGACCCGGGCGATCGCCCGGGCCCGCCTTATCGCCCGGCTTGGAAGCAAAAATACTTCCCAAGGCGGGCATCAAAATGCCCGCCTTAAATTGTGTGGTGGGCAACAAATAGCCCACCTTGAGAAATAGATCGCCCGTGTGAAAGAGCATTGCTAAAAACATCCGAATATATTTACATTAGTACATTTAAAAGACCTCCAAAAATTAAGAATTTTTTCCCCGATAATATTCGGCAACTTAGCGCGTGCTGCACTGACAGCCTCATGAACACGAATCGTCGAGTTCAAAGCAACGTTGTTTCTTACGATCCTTGTACTGTACACAGTAAATTACGTAGTAGCAGGCTACAGTAGCTTACATACTAGACACGCCTCCCCGACCCATTGCAAGTTGCGATAATGTTCGGCGTGCTGCAGAGCCCTGCATGTACAGTACAGTACCGCCGCATAGTCTGTCACGTTTTCAACGCACCAACGTGCGTTGGACGTTAGTTGAGCAACGGTCGTTGATCAACTAGTTTTTCATTGTGAATTTTCAATAGAACCATAGCAACAAGTCAGTCATGTCAGTCCAGGTTGCCCCTAATCCTCAACTAGTTGACCCATTCATCGTGTCCCTATCCCTTATTGTGTCTTCCAGAAGAACTTCTTTTGTATCGGTAAGCGGATTATTTCATCAATGGTCAAGTTTATTTGAACAATGAAGAAAGGGATGAGTCAAGAAACTCTTGTGCTGTACAGATTGTCGTATTAAAGATCGATGTTCAGCAGTTAAGTTTACCTGTTCTGATGCTATACACGAACTGGATATATAACAACTCCCTGCAATGACAATCAGAATTGTTTCAAGTTGTAAAGTTCGTGATACAACTTGGGTGACCAAAGTTACCTAGTTTGTGATTTAACGGATTCAGTGATTTTTAGACTTGCTCCTTTTTCCGTATCGCAGTAAAACAGCCATGGATTTTTGTGAAAGTCTTTCAAGAAAAATGCTTTTTACGTGCTACGGGATTGACACGGACCAATAGAAAGTCAGACCAAAGACGGGCAAAGTCACGACGGGAATCTGTTAACGTACCGTATAACTTCATTTCAATGACGTTTCATCACTGAACATGAAAAAAATGAATATGCCAAACAATTATGCAACTTACAAAATAATGCTTTTAACAAAGCGTACTGCATGTTTAATTGAAACGTTCATTTGGAATGAGGTGCGGAATACGGGTATCATCGGCGAAACACATTTCATGAAGTTGTACTGTAGTGAGCGATAAATAGAGAGTACAGGACCTGGTCCTGTTTCAAAAGTTGATAAGCTCGATGATAAAATTTCAATCAAATTTAGGAGTGAGCACAACGGCGCTGGCCGGCGAGCTATAGCTGTAGCAGTAGGCACCAAAGACGTTCTATCTTTCAGAATGTCCCTGCAGTAAACATATGCACATAACTGACTTTTTCAAATTTACACCATCCCATAAATTTTAAAATACTATTTGCAAAGCAGAGATGAATTTTAACGTAAAATGTTCTTGGGACACTTGTTTGTAAATGTACGAAAGGATAAGGCACCGAAGGTTTATAAGATAATGTGATGTGGAATTGTACACAACTGCTCTGCCAAGAACAGCTGTGCCTGCACTGTAGTGCAGCGCTCGTAGACTAAGGTATAACAGTTGCTTAAAATTTGCGTTCTGGTTTGTACATACACTTTTACCACTTTTTGTAAGGACCAGTTTTCATTGAAGTTTGGAAAATATTCGTAAATTTACTTTAATGTCAGCCCCTTGCCAAGTACGTATCACAAAAGTTTGTATCAAGTTAGACGGTTGCGTGCGGGGACTTTTCTGACTAACCGCGAAAAGGGAACGTTTTGGGCAAAGGGGACGTTTTAACCAATTAGCCATCCTTTGAATGGTTTCTTACACTTTACCATTGGAAACGTCTTGTGAATCTCATGACAGGCTCAGATTCAAGGTTCCCTGCAGTCCATGGATTTTTGGTTCTGTGCATTTTTTTTTCTTTTGCGTTTGTTCTATTGACAAGCCTTGGGTGTTGACCAATAGAGAATATGTTACACTAGTTCACTAACATGGTAAACGTCAACCTAAGCCGCTGTCAGAAAACTGAAGGGCGGCAATATAGCTTTACAAGGGGCGAAAGTTCCTTTGGAGTAGGGGGATACACGAAAATGACAAACCTTTCACCTTTCGGCACCCCCTGCATTCTCTCCCTTTGTGTCTATGCACTAAGATTGCTCACTAGAGTGAGATTTCAAACATGCGCCTTCCCATGTTTCATCTACCCACCCCGCTTGATCGTGCCTGAGGGAACAGTTCCTACTTAATGTCACCTGGGAAAGAATTACCTTCATGGGGAGATACTAGATGTAAGGCTACCTCAAACTGAGGTGAATGGACAACTGAAGGGAGATGAATAGGCTAAACGGCCTGAAGTGAACGGTGAATAGGATTAGTAGGTGTTTATTCACTTCAGTTTGAGGTTGGCTTACATGAAGTTAATACCGTTTCACAATTGCCTCTCTCCAGTTACTGTGGACTAGCGACTTTTTTCCTTAACAGTGCTGGGCAGATTTTTCTTAGTTTTAAGTCCGCCAGTATTGTAAGAAGACATACCCAATTCCCCGATGGATGATAAAATCTATTTAAGTACAAATGGGGTACCGTAAAAAAATTTAATCTTACCCGTGGTATGAAACAGGATGTCCAGAGTCCAAAGGAAATAATAATCCAATTAAATTCCACATGGAGAGAGTAGAAACGGCACAAGGAGAAAGGAACGCGGTACGTGAACCTGTTTACGAACCAAATATTCGAGTTTTCCGATCCCAACAAAAAGAAATTTAAAACAATCCCTTTCCTTCCCTACATTTCACCACCCTCACTTTGTCTGCCCCTTGGTATCCCAGCCTGATACCCACCTGGTTTATAATCTAAACCTTCGTGGCAACGGCCGTCAGGAATTCTTTAAGTCATGGATTACCCTTTGCTAAAACTTTGGCCTAGCCTGTTTATAAAACAGTTAACATTTGCAAAGTATCCTAAACCCAATTTTTGCCGGTAATATACGTTTTTGGAAAGTGCAAACTATCTTGCCTTGGCCTGGATAGCCAGCAATGATTAGAATTGAGACACGCCATTTATTGCAGCCGTAAAAGGCCCTATCTCAATTTTAGTCTACGAACTGCCACAATTGAACGTCCCAAATCGGAACTGAGACGGTCCCTGTGGATCAGAGACTTCGCATTCAACACGTTTGGCGCAGCGCTAGTCTAGCTAGCTTACATACAGTAATTTGCACTGAAACACATGTTCCAACATGTTTTGGGCCGGGCCATACCTAATACACAGACTCGCGCAGTGAAGCTTGTGTTGTTGAACATTCCTTCGTTTGTAGAACATCCCTTCACCTTTAACCCTCCAATGACCATGGTCAAATGTCACGTGCAAGCGGTTTCAAGGTGGTGACTCATGCCTACAGCCAATCAAAATTCTAGATTTGGGGACGTAGGCGGGAATTTCCAATGACATCATCACTTGTTCAGCTGTCGAGTGCAGTTTTCGGCCCGATGCATGGCGAGCAAGCGAAAAATTGTTATGGCGTACGGGGAAGAATTTATACATTGCATGCATGGTGCCGATAATACATTGTGTAAATTATGTGGAAGTACGGTACTGTACATGTACTTTTTGCGATAAAGCTAAGATGTCCCGTCTATACACTGTCGCTGAGAGCGCAGTAGTATACCGGTGAAAATAAATCGACAAAAATGCTGCAATGAAACGTTTATGAGATCTCATTTTTGGGTTACAAATACAGCATCTAAAGACCGCTCAGTTTAATTTTGAATGGAAATAATGTTCCGAAGGGACCTTACAAAAGAGCAGGTGCATCAAAACACCGCCCAGAACAATTTCCGTAAGAACGCTATATGCACTGTAGCACGGGGAAAGAGTGTCCTTGGACTCATTTGTACACAGGCTAGTGGACGGGAGGATTACGTCGGCAGCGACTGCTAAGTTGAGACCGTGGGCTGAGAAGTGTGCCTACTCCCCCCTTCCCGGTGCAGGTGTTTTCACTAATGTGCTTTAAAATCACGGCTGGTTTGGGCGGGTGGCAAATGCCCAAATACCTAAATTTTGTAGACAACTGCCTGACCTCTGTTTAACACGGTCAGCTATGAGGCCGGGGGGGGAACAGTACGGTAATAGCCCTGCACAGGCTATAAACGTTAAGATGAAGTATTAGCTAGTGTAAGCATCTGGTGCAATTTTCATTCACTGAATTCCTTTATGCGATCCTTACATCGCACAGGATTTAAGGAAAGCTATTGCACTGGAAGGACATGAACTTCATGTCCGTCCAGTGCAATAGCTTTCCTTACGTTTCTTTTCAGAGGTTGTCCTTCAAAACGTGCAGATGTGTTACTCTGTGTGGGTGATGGAAGGGAGAGGGGATTGGGAGAACTTGCACAAAATAGGTTGCTGTGATCGATATGTTCTTAAGAGGCGGCCAGCGGGCCATTTTGCGGGCCGTAACTTGCACTATATGGCCTGCGAAAATACGAAGCGCCCGAGTCGTTCTTCACCCGAAATTTTAAAAAGTAGTTTTCTTGAATAAAGCTCCCCATTGGGAGGCAGACCCTGATCACCATGATCACTCATTTTACTGTCGGGGCTTCAAGAAATTCAAACTAGACAAATGTAACTCCGTCATTTGGCGAGCAGCATGAAAAATTCCAATTTAATAAATTTTAAGTGAACGGTGTTGGCATGATGAAAATGTTACCCGCTGATGGGGATTCGGCGAGCGGTTTTGTCGATAACTTGGCCACAGCCACGCCCAACAATGTTTAATTAATATGATCATCGTTTTAGTGAGCATCCATTACGTATAAAGCTTGAAAATACAGGACAAGGTCGAATCCTGTCATACGGTGCCACAATGACGGAAAGATTCTCTGAAATCTACACATCGCGCCAACCAGTCTACGCGTGGAAGACGATCAAAGATACCGCCGTGAGAAAAACACGGTCATTGACCCAGCTGCGCGAAGTGTTCACGTATGATTGACAGATACAGTAGCTCAAACTTGAACCCTGGGAGATCGGGGCCTGCTTTTACGTTTGGAAAACAATAGATGACAACATTTGCACCAGACAAGTGTTACATAAATTGTGTCGCGTTGTATAGGCAGTTGGTGCCAGAGTATGTAGGCTACAGCGCTTGTTAACGTACGATTTTATTTAGTGTAGACCACTGTGTAGAAGTTTGCTTTGTCATAACGCCATATCCGCCCCTGTAAACGAGACTAGAGGGATTTAATCGGAATTAAATTGGATTTTACAAGCCATGTTTGTGTGGAATATACTGACCTTTACCAACGGTAAGATATTTTCTGCCGTAAATTGAAACCTCCTGATTAATCTGACAGACCACATAGATCCTGCACGTTCCCTGTTAGATTAAGTCTTCAAGCTAGTCTGAATTTTTTAAGGATAAAACTCAAAAGAAACTCCAATCATATATATAGACTTAGTAAAAATAAATTGACGAACCCCCTCCCCACTACATCTTTTAGACAGCTTAGCGTAATCGCTGTAGAACCTTACAAACAAGTCAACGTGCCTGTATTTAAGGATAGCTAGGGGCCGGATGTGGGCTTGGTCTAGCCGTTGTTCAGTGCATTGAACAGTGTTTTTTTTTTTTTTCTTTGAACAGTGCTGTGTGTTTTGATTTTATTTATGCCCCGATTATTTGGAAGGCAAGGTGCCATATGCTTAGTGAAATTACGTCATTACCGATGTCAGTATTTATTGTAGACCGCTACAGTAAAAAAAAATCATTTTTTGAGGACTCAGCTGTAATCCTCGACAAAGCAGAGTGTAAGTTGATGTCCTTTCCAGGATAGCATTCCATGTCAATTCCTATTCCAATAAAACCGGACACCTGATCCCGTGATTGAGTTCGAGTCCTACTCTGACGGTTAAAGCCGTGTTCGACGATTTTCCTTCAGTCTGTATATACGCACTCGAATTTATGGGGGTGAAACCCAGTTTTAAACCATACAGAAAGCAGAGAGTTGAAATGGAACTGGTATATTTCCAGTGCTTACTGTACTTGCAAGTAAATACGTGGCCTTCCATGTTCATAAACTTAGACCGCAGATTTGCGGCAGTGTGACTCAGGCGAAGTGCGATAAAGAGCCCATGTTTGACCTTGCTCTACTGGAAATCTGCTATCGAACGAATTCCTTTTTCCCTTTCCAAAGTACTTTATCGTAAAGCTCTAATTATTTCAGATGTAACAGCAAGTTGCTTCATTAGCTCATGCTTAGCAAAAGATGCCAAATGTATCTTCGAAGTATTAAGAGTAAAATTATTTGTTTATTAACTTTTTTAACCAGGGTAACCATTAAGCGATACTACCGAGGAAAAATACTTGAGAGAGTTTTAAGAGAAAACGTAAATTTCCCGCTATGCAGAAATCCAGGAGAGAAACAAGCGGGACCCGCCTGCTCGGAAATCAGAATTATGAAATTGACACGACAACGGTCGGCTTGATTCTTGCGAAAACGGGAAGTTATAATGCATTTTCTTTTTAAATATCTCTAGGCTTGAGTTCAGTCTAATTCACTCGACCATACAATATTTACTTTCTTACATGGGTACATCGTTCTTTAAAAACATCATTTCACAAATAAAATGACGGAAATGAATGAATTAAAGAAAAGCCCCAAGAAAATAATGAAATAAGGAGTGATGCAATCGAAAAACAATTTCATTATCGTATTTATTGTTCCAACTTGCAATCGGCAGAAGGGAGTGTTTCCAAACAGAGTGGACGGGCTTGGGTTTAGCGCGTATTCAGGTAACGTCGCCCAGCACGCATTCGCAACTGGCCACGGCTGGTCGTTGTTGTGGCCAGTGGGATTTTCTGTAATTAAGGCTGTGACCTCTGGGAACCTGGATTTTGATATTTTTTGGAAACTTTTGACTTGAGCTATTTGAATGTACCTCTCTTTAAGTCTTAGCGAGTCGGAGTTGATCATAAGGTTATCATAAAACTGTAATTTGTCGGTAAATATTGTCTTCAATAACTTTTCATGCATGCGGTTTAAAGTGTGGCGGAAAATCAATGTTAGGCCTATAATAAAGTTGCCGTCATCAACCTATAGTACCATCATGATTTTCAAAAGAAAAACAAAAAAACCCAGGTGCCAAAAAATGGGCGCCACTAGGTCTGCAAATCTTCTTGAAGAAGCTTTACAAATCAGTTGTAGGCCTAATGGCTTTTGGTCTAAAATTGCGGCAATTCAGAAGTGACGTTTGCCGTACGGTATATGCTCCATTTCCAATAATTTAAAAACGCATGACAACGAACGAACATCACCGGAGATGATATACCGCAAGGTGTCCTGCACATACAGTACCGGTAGTCTAAAGCCAACATTTTTCCACGTTATGGAAAATGCACAGAATTCGCAATTTTGACTGGCAGTGACAAAAAAACATTACAAATGTGAGCAGAAGTTGTAAACTTTCAGTTTTAAAACACTCTAAGTGGAGAACAATGGATACTTTTACTGTTTATCAATGTCTACTTACTCTACTACTACTACTATACTACAGTTTAGTGGCGTGAAAAACGTACACACATACGCGAGACTACCAAGACCCGTGACCACTGTAAACCGTACAATTCATGGTGCAAATTCTTTAACTATTGAAAAACGGACGAAACACGCAAAACGACGAGAAAACGGAATGATCACGGAAAATGAAAAATTAACAAAACGGAATCCCAAATTTAGGAAAACGGAAACATGTTAGCGCTAACATACAGTTAGTCACTGTGTGCTGATTGTTGTCTAAGCATGCAGTAACACACATCCAGAAACTTCTTTCTGTGAAGGATATAATCCCTTGGATATCGATCGGCAAACCACCCCATTGATATTTCCCAGTCCTTTGTGCCCTCTTGTTGTGCATGAAAAGAGAGCCACGTTGACTAACAAAGGGCGCAACTTCAAAGGAAAGCTCAGAGAGGAGGAGGGGCCGTTGACAACGAGTTGAAATTGAAAAGTTTCAACTAGTTGATCAACGAACGTTGAGTTGAAAGTCAAGGCGGAGTGTGACAGATTTTGCGGCGGTACTGTACATATTATTAGGCCTACATATTATACTACGCAATGCTGTTCCTTCAGTTCAATACGGCATGCCTCCTCGAGTATGCCAAAAAGAAAATAAAAAACCTCGCCCAACGTTCAAACGTGTCACTTTTGTGCAAATCAACATCTTCCCACCATGTGTAAACTACCTAGATACGACTATAATAACGCTGTAAATATTAAAGAAAAGTTTCAAAATTAACTGTGGTATTGTATCTAAGGTTAGTTGCACCAAAATGACGATCCTAAAAATTGCAAAACTCCATGTGCAAGCTAATGTGAGTAGCCCGGATGTCAACACAAGGATAGCTACGTAAGAACGCACGAAGCTGTCAGTGATAATGTGTACACCCTGTAAGTAGCAAATTTCACTAGCGTGACGTCATTTGTTTACATTCTGTAATTTCGGATGTGCAAGAGAATACTTACTTCTGAAGGCTCTGATTGGTTGACATGTTTAAATTGGTATAACCTAGACAGCTTCGAGTTAAGCTTGTTTTTTGAGTCGGAAAATGCCCCAAAATTCAATGCAGTAGATAGATAGAGGCCTTACGAAGTACTGCATTTATTAATTGGCTGTTTTTATCAGGTTTCTCATATTGTTAATTTTCTATTTGAAACGACACGATTTCATTGTGAGAATTTTAGTCTTCTTGAACATGTGGTAACTACCACTTCGAGACAGGTGAAAAATCAGGCAAGTGTCATTACGTGCCTCACAAAATTGCTGCTTTACTTTATTATATCAGTTATCGGTATCTAATGGATATGGTGATCGGGTAACGTTTTTGTACCCTTGCAAACACAAGTTATATATTAGGCAAACAAACTGCAATTCACCAATTCAAAATTATCCTGGGTCATTCAAAATAAGGCTCACCAGCAAAATCCTGTGGGCCTGGAGTGGCATTTTTTTTTATTTTACCCTTGATGCCCAATACTTAAACTCAGACCCTGAGGCATAACTCAACAGGACAAAAAAAGCTTTGAGATTCAACTTGTCACTGCCATCTTCCCGACTGTAGGCTTCGGCCCAACTATGTGCCATGGAAGAAGGAATATTGGTACATGGATGTCAGTTAATGGTTCCTTGGACCCCTATTGGCATGCATCCATGGAGTGGCTCCGCCATATGTTACCCTGGACTTGGCCTGCTTTGTGTCCACAGTGGTGCATATGGTACAGTAGAAGGGAATAGAGCACCAATTCTACCCTGAAGGGCGCCATGATGTTGCTGATGGGGGTTTTGTGGCAAGTTGAGATGCAGTCATTTTCATTTCTTCACTGATTTATATGATGTCAGAAAACATATGGCCCCACTGTTTGTTGGCAGTGTGTCGCATATATGCCCTGTTGGGAACTGGGTAGAACACAGGGAGGGACACGGGGGGGGGGGGGGGGACACAGAGCGTAAACCGAAAAGAATGATAAATTTAAACGAAACTTGTATATTTACACAACTGCCCGCCTGAAATCTTAGGTGGGCAACTAATTGCCCGCCTAGAAGCACAACATCTCAAGTAAGGCGGGCAGTTGCTTGCCCTCCTGAAAAATTTTCATGACCAGCCCTGGTAAGACGGGGGGTTTTCGACCGCTAGGGTATTTCCGTCCACCATGAACATTTCTCCCAAATTTGAATTTCTTGAAGAAACAACAGTAAAAATGTATTTGCCACTAAGTACTATGAACTCGTGGCAATTTAAAACCACCAAACTTTTAACCCAAGCTAACCATTTAATATAAAAAATCCAAACCTGAAAACCGAATGTGTATACATATTTTTCGAAATCATGTTTTCTTACAATGGGCGATAAGCCACATGACTTACTTAAATACATACCTTTACAGCCATAAACTTAATTATAAAGTGGTCATATTTGATAACCAAGATAGATAAGGGTTGTTGGGATATTGTAATGAAAAGAACCTGCTCCAAAATTGTTACTGCTCTCATTTAGTGGGGAGGTCGAAAACCACCCACCACTTTTCAATGTAACGGGCTATTTTCGACCGCCTAGTTTTTGACTAGCATAAAATCATGGAAACTACAACAGTTTGATTAATTTTAATTTTAAGTGATATAATTTATGGCCATATACCAAATGTAAAACAGTTACCTTCATATGTAACTTCTTTCACAACATCTGCACGATGACCACTTATGACCCATACAAAATTCATTTTGCCTTAAATTAGCATGGTTTTCAATGGGGCGGTTGAAAATACCCTAAGGTAGGTTGAAAATAGCCAATTTTCGACCACTTTTATCATCATTACATATTCCTGTAAGAGAAAATTAATAAAATACAAGGACATACACTGAATGGTAGTACAGGCATTGTAGGCTCCTTTTAATTTTTGAAACCAAAAACCCTTAAGCGGTTGAAAACCCCCCATCTTACCCTATATGGTGGGCTCGTTTGGTGTTGGTTGGTTGTTTGTTTTAAGTTAAGGTTGTATGGACTTCAGGGCATCTTATGGGGCCTTACCCTCCTTTGCCCTTTAACCCGTTATGTTATGTTATATTGACAATTATTGACAATTGGATGATCACAAGTCATGATCATGACATGCTGATGACTTGATTGAATGATGTATGCAGTGTCGGCCATCACTCGGCCAAGACCCTTGGAGTGAGGCGTATTTGGAACTTATGATCCGGTATCGATCCTATACTTTCCACTCTGGATGTTAAGGAGGCCCTCAAGAGTTTTGTTTAAATTTCTCCCAAGTATTTATTTCACACTTGACTTTTCGTGTTCACACTTCAAGTGTGCATTTGACACCTTGTTGCACACTGCACACTTCAACTTTTTTTCATACACACCCGAGATCTCGGCGAAAAGTGCCATACTTTCCAACCTGGCCTGCCAATGAATGATATGTAGGCCAATACTGACTGTATAGGCCCACATAAAACATCTTTTTAAGTTTAATGAAGAGAAGTTTAATTGTAATTGATTTATTGTAGGTATTAGGGAAAGCAGTGAGTCTTTTGGTTTTCAGAAGATTAAAATCACAACACAAAGAAAAGTACTTAGAATCATGCTAACCGTTGTTAATCTGTGCCCACTGCAGGGTTGGGTTTTGCTGGAAAAAACCTGTTTTTACTGGAACAAGAGTAGAAACTGGTAATAACTAGTAATAAGTGGTTTTTACCGGTAAAAACCGGGAGAAAATGGAAAAACCTCTTCTGGTGATTAAGAGAGTACAGTTGTTGTACCCCATTGCAGATGATGAATAAACCCAGTCGAGATAAAATTATTTACATTCCTTTAACCTTTGTTCTTTGCCTAAAAGTTAGTACTAAAACTTGCCAAACACAGAATGAAGAGTGAAATATACTTAGGAAAAGACTGTAAGCCCTAACATGTTACTGTAGTGTAACTACAAAAAACATGTATATGCTGCCAACAGGAATAGCCTGAAAATTACTTTCGTTTGCAGAATGGGTAGATTTATCAAGCAAGGTTTTGCAAAATGAGGATTAATAAAATTATGTTTTTATAAATGTTCTCACTTGTGAAAGTTCAGTCACCAAGTTGGTATGGCATATCTGTTACACATATTTACAGTAGTAGGAGAATGGAGTGGATGAGCAGTTTCCTTTATCTTGTCAGAAACTTCAGTTTGACACAGCAGAGCAGCAAATTACAGTGCCACAAATATGGACTAAGCAGCAATTTGAAGTAAATGAGTTTCATCATGGGAGCTTCTCAGAATATTTCAAGTGGACATGTTGAAGAAAGGTGGATGGTTGAATTATAGGCAAGACATAACTAGTTCCTGAAGGTCAATGTAAGACATTGAGTTATTGTAGGACCTACATACTGTACACACCCGCAGGTTCCCCTTGAAAGGGTATACCCAAGAGTGGAGTTACCAACTTGCCAGTATGCTTAGCAATGCTTCCCATCAAACCGAAAATAAATCCTTAAATTACTCCATGAGTTTCCTTCCCATTTTTCTGCATTATACTGTATAGTGTATGTACATACTTAACACAAAAATGGTGTAAATCTGGCAAAAAGTGGCCAAAATCACTAAACAAATCACATTCAAACTCTAAAGCTTCATTCACACGATACAACAAGATCGCGTGTGATTTTGGTTGCGTGCGACTTGTCGTATGCAACCTTGTAGTTGCGTGTGAATGAATGTTTTTAGTCGAATGAAAATTATCACACGCAACAAAGTCGCGTGCGATTTTCTGAAAAAGATGTGCGCGATCTTGTCCTTGCGTGTGAATGGATATTTGCTTAACTTTTGTCGTGCGCGACCTTGTTGTTGAAAGTTAAACACTGTTGAACTTATCGCATGCAATTTTGGGGCAGCAAGACAACAAGTAGCGAAACAAAATGACAGACGTCGGTCAAAGTGGGAATGGAGAGAAGAAGAAATGGGACGATAAAAGATATGAGATCAATAACTAACTAATGTTACATTGAAAGTGTCTTCATGTTGACTTGTAATGTGGTAAAAAATTAGTCGTTTCTCATTCCCCAGGGGATAAACCACTTGCATAGTGTGCAAGCATAGCCTATATGTATATACTGCGGAGGTGAGTGCGTCACTCTTGAACCTGATGAAAGTAGGAAAGAGAGGAATAGTAATTTTGACAAAGACCCTGTTATGACAAGTTTCAAAGCTCTAATTTAGAATCAGTGCCCACAAGTGAAGGCCAGGCATTGATTAGTACCACATTTGAAATGGTTGAGCTGGTTATTCACTATGAAGCAATGGTTTTTGAACCAGGTCACCCTTTTCAATATGAGCCAGGCTTTAACATTTATTTCTCTTTTTCAAAATATATCGCTAAAAAGCATCGCTAAAATTGATGTCTACTGAAGTTCACATCAGGAGCAAATGCAGGACTTTAAAAAGGGGAAGGGGTTCAACATGTAAGGGCGGAATGTAAAGTTTGTAATTTTCCCATGCCTCGCATGCAATCACATTCCTACAGTATAACGTGGGATTATTGAGGAGAAAATTGGTTTTAAAGTTTAAAGAAAAACAAAAGACTGCTCATTAATGTGGGGCTATACCTATAAATACACTAGCTCATACGACGACTTTTTCGTCATCCATTTCATCACATTGAATAAAATCGCGCACCTTTGTCGTATTGTTTGAATGCAGAAATGGTGAACTTGGAATGATCTCTTGAAATACTTACAAAGTCGCGTGCAACTAAAGACAAGTCGTTCATATGCAACAACTTTGTGGGCCACGAATTTTGCTTAACTTGGCGCGACAAGTCGTGCGCGACGAAAAGTTGCGTGCAATCCATTCACATGAAACGATTTGTTGCACACGATGGTTGCGTACGACAGATTGCGTGAAAAAATCGTATCGTGTGAATGAGGCTTAACATGGTATATATTATTGCCTAAAATTATTAATCTTGATGTAACAAAATGACTAGTCCCTAGACTTTGAAAAAAGGCATAAAAAGTACTGTTTGCAACATTTTACTCAATGTACATACTGTAGCATGATAGGTTTTTTCTGTTTTTTCCATTTTTCGTCAAAAACCTGTTTTTACCAGTAAAAACCAGTGGTAAAAACCGCCTGTGGCAAAAACTGCCAACCCTGGCCTACTGTACTTTCTCACTGCAAAGTGCAATAACCTACAGTACTGTACCTCCATGTATGATGTAGGCTAGGCTACGGTATACTGTAAACAACACATGAAACTGCATTTTAGGTTTGATCGGAAGGCAGGGCTAGAAATAAGCTTGAAAAAGGACACAGCTAAAATGAGCAAATTGGCTGTTGGCCTATATGTTATTTCATGGGACATTCACTGAGGGGCACCACGGCCATCAGCCATGGCTGTTGGTGCTGCCAGTTATTTTGAGCCCTGCGAAGGTAAATTGTAGTTTGCATTTTCATATCCCCTGAAGCTAAAGAAAACTATCCAGCATAATGTTAATAAAAACATTACTTAAGAAACTGACCAAATAGTTACAATACTATCATAAAACTACCAAGATTCAACCGGGGACATTTTGGCACGGGGACGTTTTGACCACTAGCGGGGACATTTGGTATGGGGATGTTTTGACTGGTTAGTGCCGACAGTAGGTTACATACAGTACTGTATATCACTACATCGGGTACAAGACTGTGACTGTAAACAAGGCATAATTACTGTAGTGTAAAGGCTGCGGAGCATAGGCTTGGTGTTGGAATAGAAGTTTGAAATATGAGGCATAGGCATAGACCTTTTAGTGAGTTACTGCAGAATACAATGCCCTACTGAAAAAGCAGCCTTTAAAAGTCATGGAGTTTACCTGTGATATGATACAGTACTGGACATCCTTTAAATATTGCAATATCAAAGAACAGAAGGAAGTAGAAGTAAACAAATATGCATTGTGTTTTTTAACAATATTCATAAGCATTTATCACAGTTTTTCATGTTTTCAAATGCATGTCCCAGACTGTAAAGTTTGACCTGCTTGGAGAATGCATTCCCCGGACAGGCCAAACTGTCTTGTTTTCCCGTCCGCGAACCTTCGCAGTTTTTAGTGAAATCCGTGCATTTTTTTTTATTGATTTGAAGTTGTTCCCCACCACTGCATGCTGCACAGATCATCTGTAGATTAATATATTGTAACGTGAAAATAAACTTTACTTTTTGGCAGATTGATGCTGTAGTTACCGTACATATCTAATTTTCCATGATACTTAACAATGCCAGACTCATGAAACAGCAGTAGTAGTCCACAGTTGTTATCAGAGTTCATTGACCATATGTCATGGCATGCTTTATCATCCTCTTGGACTTGGCAGGACTTCGAGAACGTTTGAGATTCTGCCTTCATCCACTATGGTACTAATATCTGATAATACCCTGCCCGTGTTCGTGCCAAGGTGCAGGATTGTGGGATTCCCACACTTGGCACAGAATATCCCACAAAGAAGATAATTGTATGAGGGAAATACGTGCATCTTTTTTCTTGCAGTGACACCTACTTTACTTATATGCATATTCATGCTTAAGCTAGCTAAGGTTACGGAACAGTACAAGCACCATTGATTTGTGCACAGTACTCGAACAGATATACGTATGGATATATAGTACATGCATGCCATTACGTACAGTACTGCTGTATGAAACTACCTGTATAATATAATACATGTTAGCCTAAACTCTGTATGAATGCATAGGTAATACATGATAGGATGTTGTAAAATAACCAAGTAATTGCACTGAAATACTGCATGCTTTGAAGGTTTTCTGTTTTAGGCTACTTTCGTTCTGTTAGAGAATCAGGCTATGATTATGGTTTAAACTGAGAAGAAATACAACATGCTAAGGGGTAGGGCACTCTTCTTACTGCTCATCCCGCAAGTAGAGGGCCTACAAAGGTTTTGCAGTTCATGGCAGTAACCCGAAAGGCTATTTAATCATTAATTTTGGAAGCCCGAACATTACAAGGAGGAGCCCCAGGCACCCATAGGATTTTTCGAGCCCTGAATGTCACAAGTTGGCAAAATTCAAGTTTTTCATTCAGTGACTTACGGTACTTAGTTCCTTACTTGTGATTGGTCACTTAAGAATACATGATTCTAGCACTGTGGAGGAGGCTAAAATAATGCTTGGATAGTTAAATGGTTGGCTGAACACTCATTTAAATACATTTTTGATACATATTTTTTATAACATCAGTAGTTGAGTAGCATTCCTATTTGATGTTTTTGCTTGTGTTTTACCATCTCAGACCCCTAACGACAACACTGGGCAACATAAAAAAAAATGTTGATAAACAACAAATAAAATGTATATAATTACGTAAGACAGTTTATAAAAGAAAAATGCTTCAAAGTAATTCATTTAATTTATTACAACATCAGTTAGGTTCACTGTTAAAGAATTTCTCCCAGAATTTGTTTGCCTCTGTCTTTAAATCTTGTATGAATTTGCTGTATGTAGATTATGAAACTTGTGCTGCTTCTGCCATTGATGCAAATGCCTCTGGATGAATTATGAAGTCCTATAAGCCAGATAAACTTTTTTAAATGGGTCAAAAATGGAAAGCCAATTGTGACAGTCCAGTGATAAAGGCGCTATAATACTATAGTTCCTATAATGATTAGTGGGACTACCTCTGGCTGTTTTTAGTGGTCATTGCCAGCCTACATGTACAATATAAAATGTGCACAATTATCAGGATGGCAGCTTCCTTCTACGTATTATGAAGTACAAGACTCTAGTAATTTGTCCTTCTTAAGTGCCTCAACTAAAGCCTATTACTGCATGAAAACATGTACCTAGACGTACTGTAGGGGGTTTATGGCAGTCATAGGGCCAGCTACAGTACCGTAGGCATTAGCAAGCTTAAAAACAGTCATAGTGTTGCTCTGACATCATGAAATTTCATTGATCCAAAGCCCTTGTCATAGAGTTTCATGCATTTCACTGAATTGAGTGAATTCCTTTTGTGTCAAGAAAAACTTTTTAACCTAGTTGTCATTACATAAATGGGTACAGTAAATGTGACAGAACTTTTTTTTTGCAATATCTGGGACTGTTTACAGTAAATAATGTACATTAGTGGCCGCAGTCATTAATAGAGGTACAATACCTCAGGTTGATCAATACCCTGAATCAGTGCATTCTGAATGGTAGTGTACCGTCGTATTGGTGTAATGTGATTTATATGTGAACATTACCAGTGTCACATATTCTTCAAACAACTTAAAAAACTATTTCCAGCTGTCTTTTGGGCCATTCCACGTGACGTAAGTCACAGCATTTGCTGAAATTTTAGTGGAAAAGCCCCCCTATGGACCATGAAAGGAATACTAGTATTCCAAAAAGAACTTTTTTCTAAAATGTCATAAGATATCTCTCTTCTGAATTTCACAAATCTTCAATTCCACCCTCGTGCTATGAACAATAGCGCCCTCAATAAACTTCACGTAAGTCACTCAGAGAATTGCAATTTTTCAAGTTGATTAACAAAAGGTGAGAATCCTGTGAAGTGTTAGGCAGGAAGGGATAATTAGGTTTAGGATTGGTAACAGAAGATAATTAGTCTATGTAAAACAGGTCAAGTTGAGTTCTTAGAATTTTTTCCTGAGACGGTACAAACAGATGTTTGTGGTCACGTAAGTCACAAAATGGCTTCACGTAAGTCACAAACAAACAGTTTCCAACTAACTAGTCATTTGGCTTGTTACGGGAGACACATTATGCTATACATCTGACCTAGAATTGTCATTTATGTGAAATAACAATTGTATCTAGAAAGACAGGGTCAAAATAATTTCATTCCAGTGCATTTAAAAAGAAAATGTACTCTCCATGGCTGCCCTTTGATGCTTATATTGCCAGCCATAACTTACAAATAATTGTTCCAAAAAATATTAATTTCAGTTGAGCTATTTCCTCTGCTATAGAAAGAGTGCAATAACCCTAAGAATACTTGGGTGTTTGCTTGTGTTTACATTTTCAGAAGTAGTTTTAACATAGATAGAGAAAAAGAACTAATCTTAAAGAGATTTTACAATTCACATCTTTTTGCACAGAAGTACATGCACTGGTACAGAAGTCTTCCATTTTGTGTGGCATTTCCATATGTGCTAATTGTGTAACAGTGGTATCATTGACTGATCATTTTTGTTGTCTTTCTCTTTTGCATTTTGTTTCTTTTCTTATTTGTTACTGTAGCTGCTGAAGATCCTTGGCAGGAAAATTTTCACCAATTTAGTTTCAGTCTTAAAAGTTTTTGAGAGCAATTTTGACCAGAAACTGTAAACTGAGAGAAAAATTAGGTAAACTGTGTGCTTTAGATCATTCAGCATGGTCAAGCCAGAAAGCTGAAAGAAGAGTACTGGCAGATGATATCAAAGTCAAGTCAGGGCATTTTTAAATGTGATTAGCAAAAAATGGCTCAGTGAGCATGAAATAAAGACAAATGTAGCCAACAATAACTGTAAAGTCTTGTTTGACTAGATTCATGTAATCTAGGCCACACTCTCATTACTTGTACAGGGTCCTCGTAATTCACTATACATGACATGGCTCATCTAGGGGAGACCTGTAAAAATGAATATGAGAAGGGCCAAACAGAGGCATACCTACAGTATACTTTTTTGTAATTCGGCATGTCAGCAGATAATTACATTCCATAGGTTTCCCTTCCCTGCAACTCTTGAGAAATCCTTGTACGTAACTACTGTAAAATGGCTTTGATGAGAATGGTGATGATTGTTGGCAAAGCTGAACTGTACTAAGAAATTTTCCATATTAAGTGATTTTTATGAACATATTGCAATGCATTGCATCCCTCCAAGGCTAGTACAGACCAAGACAGCCCTTTTTCCTTCCCCTCTTAGTATGCATCAAAAGGACAGTCAAATACATACAGTAGGGGGTTTTGTTGTGGTGCCTGCTACTGTACTAAAATTATGTGAAAATGGCATTTAAAATCTTATAATGCAATATTCCACAGTTTAGAAAACATGATAAAGGTGTACTGTGCACTGCATACAGCCACTACAAGACCTCTGAGTGAGGAGTAGTGAGGATACATAGCAGTTTAAATTTGTTGGATGTGTTTTAAACTAGATTGAAAATTTGATGTTGGGTAATTATTGTACCCTACTGGCCTGTGTAAGTGTGTATATTGCATTCATCAGAACCACAAGGGGACTGAGTCTCCTAAGTAATACCTCTTTGAATGGTACTATATCTTCTTGATACTCAATTCCATCTGTATGATCTAAACATTCTAAATGGCATTTCAAATTCAAGACAGAGAGTGCAATAATTTGTTTCATTGCCATTTTGCAATTTAGAAGAATACATTTTGACTTCTCTTAGGTTTCAGTGTACCCAGGTCAAAATCAAATGCCAAACAATTTGGCTTCATCACTACAGTTCTGAGTGTGGTTTTGAAAATACTACGCGATGGCTTGAGACCAAATCATGGGACTATTAAAACACCTGAGGAGTCTTTGAAGTGCTAGGATTGGTTAAAAATAAGTGATTTCTTATCTGCATAGAGGGGCAGAAATGCCAAGTATCATTCACTTATCATATTGTGTTAAGGTGCTAACTTGAAACTGTCACGTTAGTCACGCCACCCTTTGTGACTTACGTGACGTCACGTAATTCACACTTTTCAAACTTTAATAGAAAATAAGTTTTGGAATCAAATGTTTCCAAATGATGATAAGTTACTTTAACCCCCCACCCAACCTTTGCATATGTATTTCATCATTGTCTCTGGCATTGCCTATTTGTTGTAAAAAACTTTTGCATGTTTTTTGTCATGTAAGTCACAGTGACAATGACGAGATTTAAACATTGTGTTTGATCCACATAGCTGATAAATTATGAGTGCAATGCTCAAGAAATGAATGATGGGATAGCTTTTCAGAGCTGCAATCAAGAAAGACATGTTCTATTTAGTTATTTTGCTTCATTTTTCTTCAAATTACCTTTTACCTATAATTCAGTATTTTAAGTGTTCCATATCTAAGACATTCTTTGGTGTTGGCACTTTCCAAAGGAATGACTGAATCCATGAAAGTTTTACTAAAAGTGAAAGTTGCACCTGTCTACTAATCTTTAGAGTTGAAATTAGACACCTAGTACTGAGTTCTAATTTTACCCTATCAGGACCACTTTTCATGGAATGGCCCTTTTTTATATTTTTGTACAGAAAAATTCAACTCTCAGCCAAGTTCCAAAGTTTCAACATTAGAATAAACTAGAATTTTATGGATTTGAACAAAAATTTCTTATTCCCAGCCATGGACTTACATTTACTACAGTATATACAGTACTGTGCATTGGCAGCTAAGATCAAGCTCACAGAGTATACAGTATGTACTGTATGCATTTAAAGTGAACCTAAAGTCCAAAAATGCAAAAATATATGTAACAAAGTTCGAAAAGTAAATCCAAATGGTACAACTGCCATCTTCAC
>JAIZAY010000653.1:0-35090 GCA_029531755.1 Holothuria leucospilota
AAATTGGAAAATTCAAAAGGTAAAAGGAGAAACATCTGGTAAAAAAATTTTTTTTATCCATACGGAACTTTTTTGGGCCCAAAAACGTCATTGCTTTTTCACTGCCTGCTGCATCACACACCCTTTTTTTTTGGGTTTTTTTTTTTTTACGCTTGACCGCACAACCGCCAGCTTTCGTTTTCTCCTCTGCAATAAAATGGGAAAGGCCATTTGGGGAGTATGTAAAGTTCCTTCTTCTTGCTCAATGTATGATGAAAGGGGGTAAAAATATTCTTTTTTTTAAGCTTTTCTTCCCCCACATTATTTTCCTTTTTCAAAAAAACCCTAGAATTAACACCAAAGGGGGGCACAGGTTCTTATAAAGCAAATATTTTTTGCACATATCTATTTAACCCCCAAACTTTCTGTAATGGTATGTCCAAATCCCACAGTTTTTTAATTTTCACTGCGTTTGAGGCTCCTAAATTCTCCTGATTTTCCACTGTCCATCCAAATTTTTTTCCGAACATAAAAATTTAAACTCGTTAAGGAGGGTTTCCTCATCGGGGGATGTATTTTTTTTGGGAAAAATGTTTGGGCAAAATAGGATAAAGGGGCTGAAATTGTACGCATTTCCAGGTCTGTGCAAGCGAAATGATGTTTGTTTAAAATTTTTCCCTTGACGTCACAGGCCCTTGACCAATTCGACAAAGGAAAAAGCACCGCTCGATCTTCAAATCAAGTTTTTTTTTTACTTTTAAAAAAGGCTAATGTTCCCATTGGTAAAATAACTTTTCACCAGGGAAAAAAATTTTAACACAAAAGTTTGAACTAGATTTTTTGGACCCCGCTAACAAAAGTTAGGTGAATTTAAGTGGAGGGAAAAACCCTTTAAAAACTACTCTTTGGGAGATTCTCCTTGAAAAAAGCGAAAATTTTTATTTTTGAAAAAAAGGAGTAAACCCTTCCCCCCATAATATCAAGTTAAATGTTACATGAATAAAAGGAACACTTTAGGGTTTCAAAACCCGTTTGAAAGGGTTGGGTACGTTTTTAATTTGATTTTTGAGAGGCCGAATATGTTAGCAGTACAACAACATGCGCCACACAAAACAAGTTGAGGAGACTTTCTGCTGCAATGATCAGGATGTTCCGTTATGGAAATTGATTGGAATATATAGGTTCATGTTATGCCTCCAAAAATTCATCACTTTTTTTTTCCTTAGACTGCGCTGAGTAATTTATGTCGGCAATGGTCCTTGCACCATCGCTTTAATTGGGTTTGAGACCAGTTAGCGGAGAAGTGTCCCATCATTGTGTCAGAAAGAACACTGTACACCAAGGGCGGAAGAACGTGTGCGCTAGCCAATGCATTTCAAACCAAGCATGTGTTGGGAAGTTTAGGTTCGGTGACCATAGGAAATTCCAAAGAGAAAATGTTTGATCGGAAACCGTTTATTCATGTAAATTCAGTAACTCTTTAGTCCATTGGTTCCAGTGCTCTCATTATAGATCTCACAGTATTGTCCTCAGAATTTCTAAAATAATATAACAGATCCCCTGCAACAGCTTTCCCGTTTGCTAGCAATAAATGAACAGTGGCTCAAATATTAGCCACGTGGTATCTCTTTCCCAATACATGTCCCATCCCCCCGGAATATCTTAATCTTTAATGTGCAGCGCAATGAAATTTGGTTTTCCTCCCTGTAATGGGTTCTTTTTTCTTACTTGTTTAAGAAATTTCCTGTGCAACTTCTTCCCGAGAGGTTCATACATTCCGCGAAGAATTTCATCAGGCCAGAGGTGGTTTTTATATCACAACAACTCCTTTTGACTATGATCTATCTCTCACTTTCTTAAGGGAAGGAAGCTGTCGGGGACAAAAGGTGTTTTGCTTGAATACCGCAAAGTCAGAGATAATGTGCCCTATCTTTTCTGTACAATACTTCATCAAATTAAATATTAGATGATTCTTTCTCTCTTAAACTGCAACTTTCTGATCCGCCATTCCATTGTATCTTTGGTTTCCATATTCATCCTTGGCAATAATTAAGATCGATTTTACCCTATGTCACCCATATAAGCACCCTGCATCTTTCATATTTTGACAAAAGAATTTTCCGTCTTTTTATGGCCCATGATTAGCTGTATGTTTTCTTCTTTGTACTGAATCTACCAAGGGTAATTTTCTCCTGCGAATCAACCTTGATATTAAAGATTTTTTTAAGCTGGCTTTCTTTAGACCTTTAGATTCGTTTAATGCGAGTCCTGGCTTCCGTGCCTTCCTCTTCAGAAATTTTGCATCTTTTACGCTGTTTTTTTCAATCTCGTGCTCATACTTCCTTTTAAGGCTGCCAAGTATTCAGGTCAAAAGTTCCTTGCTGATTCCCATCTCTCCATGGAGAATTTTTTTCTTTTTTTTTTTGGATTTGCCCCCTTTTCGTGCATGTTTCTCAGCTTTTCACAAACATGTTTCTTAATTTTAACTGTGAAGTGAATTCTCATGGCCCTTTCTTTACCCAATCAAATTCAATAACTTTGCGACACCTTTCGTATCACAAATTGCCTTCAAAACTTAGTTCGGGATTGCCCATGGGAATCGTAATACTTATACCTCATGCTCTTCTACTAACATCTACAACAGGCGAGACGTAATTTCATCCACATACCAAGAATCATCATCAGCGTTTAGATACCTGCAATGATAGGAATAATTCCAATGATTATCCAAATTTTATTTACCGCCATAGTTAACACGTATAAAGTAAAATCAGGTAATTAAGCAAGTAAACAGGTAAATGGAATAGCAACGATGTTAGTACTGAACACAAAGCTTATTGACTCCATAATATTTTGCATAAGCCCTACACTACACACACAGATTTACCTAATTATGTTTTCTACATCACACGCAAGATATGTTTTACCAAGACAGGATCACTTGAAGAAACTTAGTGCATGACCTGTCTAATGTGAGTATAATAGTTTTATGGTCGGCTTTTTATTGACCCCATTTAACTGTCACAAACCTCGCGCAACAGCCTGAAAACCACGGACGTAGGCGTAGTTTTACCATCAAAAGGGTATGATTCCTCAAAGCATTGTCTCCTCGGCTTCAGTCCCATATCTGAAACGTATCTAGAGCTCAATAAATACAAAAGTTCCCTCTGCGTCATTGATAATACTGGTAACCGACCATTCATTCAGAAAATGATTTGGCGGAGTCCCAGAAATACTTCAAAACGGTATATAGTTCGGCCCTTATGGATTTCTCCCGCCTTGCAGGTTTGGAACCCTTTAACAATACTCCTCAAAAACTTTGTTTGGGGCCTGCCGGGCATAGCAAACGAAACCTCCACTGTACCAATCTTTTCTGAAACGTTAAATCTATATGTACTTTCACCGTAGCAAGAACTGAAAACTGGACAAATTCCCAGTATCCCGTTGGCCCCCCCAACAGCAGCAAGGAGGGGTTTCAAGGATCTTCACTTTGCCGAGTCTCCACTCATACAAAACTTCTTACTCCATCCAGTAATAGTGCAACACTTCACTTGGCTCCCCTCTCCGGGACTCCTTCATTTCGGGTGGCTAGGAATCTCAAGTTTTTCATAGAGCTTTTTCCCGTCAGAACCAGTTGGCATTATTTTCTTTTGTTTTTGGTTTTTGGGCCTCGTTTCCTAGAAGAAGAGTTGGTGTCGCGGCCTCTGACATGTGGAGGCTAACACTGTAGTCCAATCTGGTTTTCCTACTTAGTGCGGGCAGCTTGAATGGGGGGGGCTGTGTTCGCGAAGATCTTTCTTGGTGGTTCGTCTTTCCCTCATGATTTTACTGGGGGAGGTTGAGTTTTTGCTTTACGCTGATTTGTGATCCTTTAGAGCTGGTTCAAAATAATTTGCCTATTTCTTTTTGGGGTTCGCCGTTATCTTCTGAATATCCAACATTGTGGGTAACCCTTCACTCAAAAAAAAACTTCTTTTTTCTGGTAGATACCACATTGTTCTACTGCCTTGGGTGCCGGCGTCGACCTCTTCATCAGTTTTTTTTTTTCTGGTAGTCGCGTAGCTGGTGTATGTATCTTGGAAAAAGGCATCTTACTCTCTCCGCGGCTTCTGTAGTCGTCACCTCTCAATTTAGCGCGGCTTTTCGGATCTTCCAGACTCGCTCTGGCTCCTCGTCTAGTGCATCCTGGTCTATCATCGCGCGTTGACATCTCCCGCTGCTATGCCTGCGTCAAGCGGCTCCTCCTCCGAGGGACCAAGTCCCATTTCCCGCTGGTGAGATTCTATCGATTTTGCCTATTGGGTGGATGTCTCGCCGTTCAACGGGCCTCCCTATTGGTTGATTACCCATCCTATCCCCTACGTTCCGCATTAACATACCCTATTACTACCTGCGCGCGTTTTCCATCAGTCGCTTTTAGAGAAGATGCTAGCGCAAAAGAAAAAAAAAATACCCCTCTTTCTAGTATTTGCAAAAGCTTAACTTCAGTATTAGCCTATCTGCAGCTCCTTTGCTCTTATTTTTACGAGGCATCATTTAAGTCCAATGGCCTTTGGAAAGTGGAGGGCAAAATTCCCCTGCGTAGTTTTAAACACAGATTAAAATATCCTAGTTATTGGGTTCTGGCTCATGTTATTATTCACCTGTCGATAAGTTGAGTGGACAAACAAAATTAAAAAACAAAAAAAATCCGACGGAGAGGAGTGAAAAGAGGAGAGATCACTCATTTTATCCTACAAAGTTTCCAGAAAATAATACGGATATTTTAAATCTGAAGGCTCCATGGGACTGCATATTGTCCCTGTAATTATTTTCCCGATTTTAATCCAGAAAAAAATGAAGTTACGGACCGCAAAAGAGACCGTGAATAAACGAAAAGATTGACTACTGTAGGCTCCACTAATGGTCCTTAGCTTGGTGCGCGACCAACAGCTTTTCCTATAGGCCCAAAAACCAAAGAAATATCCACCTGTCTACGAAACAAGCTCTATGAACTTGATCAAATCCTAGGCCACTCTAAATGAAAAGGTCCCGAGAAGGGCGGGTGAAGGTGACTATACTGGATTGAGTAGAGAAATGTTTTGAATGATGAGTGGCATGACCAGTGACTATCGCAAAGTGAGATCCTTGAAACCCCTCCTGCTGGCTTGGTTAAGGGGGGCCAACGGCTGATTTTTCCACAGTTTTTCTACTTTTCTTACGCTTGCTTACGGTTTTGTCAAACCCGTAAATATTTGTAACGTTTTCCAGAAAATATGGACAGTGAGCGTTTTTCGTTTGCTTTATGGCCGCGTCTTGCACGTGGGAAGTAGGGCCCTAAACAAGTTTTTTGAGGAGTTCGTTAAGGGTTCCAACCTGACGGAGGCGGAGAAATCCAAAGGACGAACTATATAGCCGTTTATGAAAAGATTCTGACTCCGCCAATCCGTACATTAAATTTTCTCTGAAGAATGGCTGGTACGTATTATCAATGAACCAGGCAGGGGACTAATTGTATTTATTGAGCTTAATACCGTTTCAGATATGGGCTTGAAGCGAGAGTGTTACCATCTGGCTTGGAGGAATTATTAACCCCCTTGATGGTAAACTACGCCTAGTCCCCCGGCGTTCTGTGGTTTCAGGCTGTATTGTGAGGTTTGTGACCAGTTTAAAGGTAATAAAAAGCGAAACCCATAAACTATTATACTCACATTAGAACAGTCCTGCCTAATGTTTCTTTCTTAAGTGACCTTCTTTTGGTACACATATTCTTGTCATGTTTGATTAGAACATAATTACAGTAAATCTGTTTGTTGTAGGGCTTATGCAAAATACAATTTAGTCAATAGCTTTTTGGTTAGTACTAACATCGTTGCTTTCCATTTTACCTGTTTTAAACTTGCTTAATTACCTGATTTCCTTTATACGTGTATAATCTATGGCGGTAAATTTAACATTTTTTTGGATATCATTAAATTATTCGCTAGATATTGCGGTTATCCCTAACACTGATGATGAATGTCTTAGGGTATGTGAAAATTACTTTGTTCGCTGTTTGTCTCTGTTAGTAGACAGAGCATGGGTATGAAGTATTACGATTCCCATGGCAACCCGAACCAAGTTTTTGAAGGCAAATTTGTGATACGAAAAGGGGTCAGTTATGATTTATTTGGTAAAGAAGAGGGGCCCTGAGTTCACTAACGTTCACAGTAAAATAAGAACAAATTTTGTGAAACTGCGAAACATTCCACGAAAGGGGGCAAATCCAAAAAAAATCTCTTGGAGAGATGGGATCAAAGAAACTTTGACCTGAATCTTGGCAGCCTTAAAGGAAAGTATGAGCACGAGATTTTGAAAAACCAGCGTAAAAGAATGAAAATTTCTAAGAGAAGGCACGGGACGCCAGAACTCGCATTAAACGAACTAAAGGGTCCAAAGAGAAAGCATCTTAAAAAATTTCATATCAAGGTATTGGAGAAAATACCTTGGTAATTCACGGTTCTTTTTTCACAGACAGCAAATACCATACAGCACCTCCATCTGTGCCATAAAAAGACGAGAAAATTCTTTTGGTCAAATATGAAAGTGCGAGGGGCTTATAAATGGGTGGACATAGGGGTAAAACCGTCTTAAAAAAAAATTATGTGCCAAGGAGGAATGAAAGTTGAAACCAGATTACAATGGACAATGGGGAGTCAGAAAGTGTTGCAAGTTTTTAAGAGAGAAAGAATCACATCTAAAATATTAATTTATTGATGAGTATATGTACAGAAAAGATAGGCACCTTAATCTCATTGGCTCGACTTTGGGGCTGTATCACGAACTATCTCTTTTGTCTTCTCTTGGACAGGCTGCTTCACTGATTAAGAACGTTAGAGATAGTATCACCTTAGTCATAATGAGTTGTTTTGAAATTAACATGGCTGCCTGAGAAAAAGGATGTATGAACCTCTCGGGAATAAGTTGCCAACAGAATTCTTAAACATTAAAGAAAAAAGAACCCATTACAGATAAATTTCCAAATTGCCTGCACATATAAAGAATTAAGATATCCGGGGATGGGACATGTATTGGAAAGAGTACCACGTGGTTTATAGTGACTTGGTTCATTATTGCTAGCAAACGGGAAGCTTGTCCAGGGGATCATGTTATATCTAAATGTTTTAGAAATTTCTGGAGAAAATACTGTGATTACAAAAAACAAAAAAAAAGAAGAGAGCCTGGAAACCACTGGCTAACAAGAAGTTAGCTGAATTACAATGAAATTAACGGTTTTCCGTCAAACATTTTTGCTCTTGAATTTGTTATTGGTCCACCGACCCTTAAAAATTCCTCAACACACGCTTGGTTCCAAGCATGCAGCGCAACGTTTTAACCTGCCCTTTGGTGGGGAAGTGGTTCCTTCTGAACAAATGATGGGACACTTCCTTTGAACTGTCTCAAAACCCATTAAAACACAGGATGGGGCAAGGCCAATTGCCGACATAAATTACTTGATGTAACGAAAAAAAGGGATAAAATTTTGGATGCATAAATGAACCTATATTCCCATCAATTTCCCCCTCCATAACGGAAACATCCTGATCATTGCAGCAGAAAGTTCTCCTTTCCTCAACTGTGTGGCGCATGTGGGTTTGTTTACTGCTACATATTTCGCGTCTCTCAAAAGATCAAATTAGAACGTACCAACCTAAGTTCACAAACGGGTTTTTTGAAAGCTCCAAGTGTCTCCTTGTCTTCTTTCTTTCTATCTAATTCATGTAACATTTACTTGATATTAGGCGGAGGTTTACTCCGCTTTTTTTAATAAAAAAAACACTTCCAAAATTTCGACATTTTTCAATGGAGAATCTCCCAAGAGTACGTTTTTTGAAGAGTTTTCCCTCCACTTAAAGAATTCACCTAACTTTTGTTTAGCTTGGTCCCTAAAAATCTAGTTCAAACGTGTGCTTCAAGTATGAAATATTCATCTCCATGAGTGGCTCAAATGTTTCATCTGTTTAGGACCCAATGGGAACTATTTTTGACGCCTTTTTTCAAAAAGTAAAAAAAAAATCTGTTTGGGAAGATCGAGCGGATTTGCTTTGGTCCTTTGTCCTAATTGGTTCAATGGTCCTGTGACCGTCAAGGACAGACATTCAACAAACAATCATTTTCCGTCTTGCCACAGACCTAGAGGAAAATGCTGTACATTTCATTGCCCTTATCCTATTTTAGGCCTCTAATCATTTTCCGAAAAACATAACATCAACAGATTGAGTGAATCCGCCCTTAAAAAATTCGAGTTGTCAAATTTTTCATGTTTCGAAAATTGGATGGACGTGGAAAATCAGGAGAATTATGAGGACACTCCTCAAACTGCAGTGAATATCCAGTAAAAGCGTGGGTATTTGGCACATAACCATTTACAGAAAGTTAGGGGGTTAAATAGATTATGGTGCAAACGTATTTTGCTTTAATAAAAGAAACCTGTGCAATGTTTAAGGTGTCCTATACTAGGAAGTTTTTTTTGAAAAAGGATAAAATAATGTGGTACAGAAAGGCTTAAAAAACGAATATTTTTTACACATCTTACATCATAGCTATTTGAGCAAGAAGAAAGGAACTCTTACACTACTCCCAAATGGACTTTTCCGATTTTAAAAAATATTCAGAGGAGATTAAACGAGGAAGCTGCCGGCGGTGGTGTGCGGTCCAAGCGTAAAAACCACAAAAAAGGCTGTCGTGCTGCAGCAGGGCCATGGAAAAATCATTACTCGTTTTGGCCCCAAATGTTCCGTTAATGGTTAAAAATTGTTTACCAGATGTATAACTCCATCTTTACCTCTAGAATTTCTGAACAATTGGTGGAACCAGCTAATTGATGAAATTAGAAGAAGAGACAATATGCCAAAAACCCACTACGACGGCTGCGCAGATGAGAAAGCCACAATATAGTGTTAGAGTTCTGCACAAACTTTTAATACAAAGTTTAACCATCAAATGGAACTTTTGATAAGAAAACTGTCTTCTATTAAATAGTCGGGATTGAGTCGTACAGGTCCGTATGAGCATCTTGCTTTATTCAATATCAAATAGAAGATTGACTAAGTTTATGAAACACTGAATTACTTTGTTTCCGCCCTGGTTGCGTTATTCCAAACTCACAGATAATATGTTCAGATTAAAACGTAGTCTAGCTTTGGATGCAAGCGTTTTTCTGAAATAACCATGACTTCTCTTAGATGTCAACTCACTGTCAGTACATAGATTTTTTGATAGGTCCTGCTACTGCATCGCTAGCTATGAATGTAAAGAATGGATACAAGCTGTATTTGTGGACTTTACTCAAGCCAAGGATGTTACACCCTACATGCTATTTTAATGAGTTTCCTGTTCCAGAAGCTATTTTTCCTTCACGGCGACTATAAGGCCATTTTTTGCAACAAGGGCATGGAAGAAGATGAATGAACCTTGTAACTTCATGGTAATTTCAGTGTCATCTATATCACAACAATAAACTTTGACGCACTAGAGCAAATCTCTCATGAACAAAATCGCATCGAATACCTTGGAGTTTCCTTCCCAAAAGCGTGGACTCTAAAGTTGGTGGTCAAGTGTAAGATAACTTGCTTCACAGGTGGGGAGGGTCATAATAAATCGGACCTGTAAAATGCAAAAAACGTCTAAAAACAGTGTCAAGTGTAATTAAAGATACGTTTTTTTGTATTTAACTTATTAAAATTCAGTGCGTTTCTTCTTTCAATGCCTATACACAGAAATTGTTTCAGGATAATAAGGGTGGGGGGGGAGTGGTTTAGGGGGGGGTGATAACAGGCTAAGCTTGAACTGCAAGGCACATGCCCGGGACGTTTCCCACTAGAATCATCAGTCATTGATTGGCCATGAAATGGGTAATCGTGGCAATCAAGGCCTCGTGTGAAAACTGATACTTACTTTACTGTTTACTAAACTGAAGTACATTTTTTCCAAGACATCATTTCCAAATAAAATCTTGCTGTTTTTTGAATTTGTTTATGCTACAAAATGAATTTCTGTGGAAATACCTTTTTACCTAACACTTTCCATAAATTTTATTTTTAAAAGAAAACAGTAAAAAAATGCTCTGAAAACCACTTAAAAAACAGTTGTTAAACATGAAAAGTCTCACACAAGTTTCAAAGGGGGCCTCCCGTACAAACCAGATCTTACAACCTGAACGCTCTTCACATGTAAATAAGTAACCAGGGGAAATTCCAAACAACATAGCTCTTTGTTTTTCACGGGATATAGACGAAAAAACCATGCATGCCATGCATTGATCTAAACAGTTACCCAAAAGTAATCGAGCTCTGGCCAAATGGGTGATGTCAAAATGGTTTAAGAAATAGACTTTACGGTGGGGCGAATGGTTGATAGGGTCTGTGGCTAATTCGCTTCTGGCAGCACCATGGGTGATGTCAAAATGGTTTAAGAAATAGACTACGAATGAGTGATCGTCTGTGGCTAAATTCGCTCTGGCATGGGTGATGTCAAAAAGATGTTTCAGAATAGGGCTTACGAATGAGTGATTCTGTGGCTATTCGTTCTGGCAAATGTGACCGATGTCCAAAATAGGTGAATATAAGATTTACGAATGATTGATTTCCTGTGGAACAGTTGTTTTGGCAGTGAGTGATAGTTTGAGTTACAGTAAAGCACACTGAAACAACCGGCAGAATGCTTTAAATGAACCAGATTGCTTGTTAGGTTGTGCTGATCACAAACTGGTGTTCGACGATCACCTATTCATTTTGATAATAGCAAAATGTAACTTGGTTTTGTGTCATATAAGTTTTTATATGAATTTGGTACGTATCGTGTGCTAACATATATGAAGCGCATTAATTTTAATTCAACGCAACATTTCAAACAAAATGATTATAATAACTTTAGTGTTGTTGCACACCTGCATTTTCTCGTGTTAATGAGAAACTAATCGAGTTGATATCACGGCTGGAACCGAAGGAGACTGCATCTGTTTTTTTTTGTGGTTTTTTCATTTTAGAGAATTTTTGGGGGAAGTTAAATGTGCGAGACGAATTATAGAACCTGCCTCCGTTTCCGTCCTCGATCTGACAATATATTCTTTTTCGTGGTATTGTCATGGATTTTTTTTATTCCCAGTGGAAAAAGGCCTAGAGCCAAGAGTTTGTTTTTTTTTTATTTTTTTTTTTTTTTTTTTTTTTTTTTTTTTTTTTTTTTTTTTTTTTTTTTTTTTTTTTTTTTTTTTTTTTTTTTTTTTTTTTTTTTTTTTTTTTTTGTTTTTTTTTTTTTTTTTGTTTTTTTTGTGTGGGTTTTGTTGTTTTTATTCAAAACGTGACGAAATCTTTACGATTCGGAACTAACGACGAGACAAGGCTATTTCTCTAACAATGTTGAGGTAAGGTGCTTTCTATTCTATAGTGTAAATTTTTTATTCCAATTTTTATTGTACAATCGGTCCGTTCTGTAGCAATACACAGGAATGATGTGCAAGTCCGTCCTTCTCATCTTGGTCAAGGTTTTACTAACTGTATGAAAATAACGAAGATTATCTTTAATCAAGTATAATCCGTGTTTGATTACCCGTTTTCCCAATAAACAAGCGTGTACTGTACAAATGGAACTAAGGGGCAGGAATTAGAAAGGGAACTCTTTCAATAGGGGTGTACATTGGCGGGGCTTAAAGGCAATTCTCATTGGAATGTCCCAAAAATTGCTCAAAAAATCAGCAAACCCTTAAAAATCTTCATTTATTTGCCTTGTGTTGGTAACCCCTGAAGATGTTTTTTAACAAATTTACAAAGTATTGTCACATGATCAAAATAGTCATCCATGAAATAACGATGATGGGACCCACTAATTCTGATGAAGAGATTACATCTCAATAGGGCTAATTATCCTGAACTTTCCCTAGCTGGCCAAACTGGTACACTTTTTTTGTCGGGAACAGTGGGGGTAAGGGGTGTTTTTTTGTTAAAAATATGTAGCTTTAATATCTTTACAATAAGAGGGCCGGACGACCTGCCACGATTTTTGGTCAAGCTATGACTTCGGCTTACATGGCGTCACCACGGGGGGTCGGGGTGTGCAAACGACCCCTTTTGAAGTTTTTCCCAACAGACGTTTAACTAAGATGTACCAAAATCGAAATAGGTTTCTCTGCTTTTTTTTGGGGAAAACCCATTTTGGTTATTGAGGAACTTTTTTTGGGAATCTAAGTTTAAACCCCATTTTCAAGTTTTTTGGGTAGTTTCCTTTCCTTGTGGTTTTCCATTGTTTCTGGCAATGAACAGGGAAAATTTTTCAGTGTTCTCACTGGTCATTTTAACTTAAAGTTTTTTTTCCCCAAATAATTTCGTTTTATAAATTATCTTTTTGGCTTTACAATACAAAGGGAATTAAATTAGGGCTTAAAAAGGCGTGTCAACACTGGGCTTCCGGGGGTTTCGCCCCCACTCATTTAAGCCTTAAAATTTTTTCCGGCCCTAAAGTTTTTAAAAACGCAAACCCGGAGGCAAGGATTTTTGGGGTTTCTTAGTGTAAAAGTCGATCTTGGAAACCACTAACTGATAAATTCCATCTTAGGGCAAATTTATTTAACTTCCTCTGGCCAACTTAAATTTTGAGTGACAGGGGGTAGGGTGGTTAAATATCCTTTATTCAAAAAGAGGCGGACCTGCCATTTTGGTGTCAAATATTCCTTTGAGTTCTTAAAGTGAAAATTGTTTCTTAAAGAATTTTTAAAATTTTTAATATCTTCAATAAGGGGCGGGGAATGTATGCGGAGATCAAGCCATGTTATTTTTGGTCGCTATGCTTCGTCGATGGGGTGTCTATTAAGTGCGGGGTTTTTCCTTTTTGTTCCTAACTGTGGGGTTGGGGTTTTTTAAAATATGTACTTCAGTTTTCTTAGGATAAGAGGCCGGATCATGTGCAAAAATCAACCAATGTTCTTTGTCCACGCTATGACTTCGTCCTATGGGGTGTCTAATTAGGTAGTGTAAGCATTTTTATCTTTCAACAGTGCGTACGGTGCGTTTTTAAAATATTAGCTTTTAAAATTTTTTATAGAAAGGGGGCCGGGGGATGTATTTCGAAGACCAAGCCCCATTCTTTGGGCACGTATGATTTCGGTCTTGGGGTTCTATTGAAGTGTAAAAAACTTTTTTTCCTATAAAAGGGGTAGGGTGGTTTGATCGATCCCCCACCCCCCCCCCCCCCCACCCCCCCCCCCCCCCACCCCCCCCCCCCCCCACCCCCCCCCCCCCCCACCCCCCCCCCCCCCCACCCCCCCCCCCCCCCACCCCCCCCCCCCCCCACCCCCCCCCCCCCCCACCCCCCCCCCCCCCCACCCCCCCCCCCCCCCACCCCCCCCCCCCCCCACCCCCCCCCCCCCCCACCCCCCCCCCCCCCCACCCCCCCCCCCCCCCACCCCCCCCCCCCCCCACCCCCCCCCCCCCCCACCCCCCCCCCCCCCCACCCCCCCCCCCCCCCACCCCCCCCCCCCCCCACCCCCCCCCCCCCCCACCCCCCCCCCCCCCCACCCCCCCCCCCCCCCACCCCCCCCCCCCCCCACCCCCCCCCCCCCCCACCCCCCCCCCCCCCCACCCCCCCCCCCCCCCACCCCCCCCCCCCCCCACCCCCCCCCCCCCCCACCCCCCCCCCCCCCCACCCCCCCCCCCCCCCACCCCCCCCCCCCCCCACCCCCCCCCCCCCCCACCCCCCCCCCCCCCCACCCCCCCCCCCCCCCACCCCCCCCCCCCCCCACCCCCCCCCCCCCCCACCCCCCCCCCCCCCCACCCCCCCCCCCCCCCACCCCCCCCCCCCCCCACCCCCCCCCCCCCCCACCCCCCCCCCCCCCCACCCCCCCCCCCCCCCACCCCCCCCCCCCCCCACCCCCCCCCCCCCCCACCCCCCCCCCCCCCCACCCCCCCCCCCCCCCACCCCCCCCCCCCCCCACCCCCCCCCCCCCCCACCCCCCCCCCCCCCCACCCCCCCCCCCCCCCACCCCCCCCCCCCCCCACCCCCCCCCCCCCCCACCCCCCCCCCCCCCCACCCCCCCCCCCCCCCACCCCCCCCCCCCCCCACCCCCCCCCCCCCCCACCCCCCCCCCCCCCCACCCCCCCCCCCCCCCACCCCCCCCCCCCCCCACCCCCCCCCCCCCCCACCCCCCCCCCCCCCCACCCCCCCCCCCCCCCACCCCCCCCCCCCCCCACCCCCCCCCCCCCCCACCCCCCCCCCCCCCCACCCCCCCCCCCCCCCACCCCCCCCCCCCCCCACCCCCCCCCCCCCCCACCCCCCCCCCCCCCCACCCCCCCCCCCCCCCACCCCCCCCCCCCCCCACCCCCCCCCCCCCCCACCCCCCCCCCCCCCCACCCCCCCCCCCCCCCACCCCCCCCCCCCCCCACCCCCCCCCCCCCCCACCCCCCCCCCCCCCCACCCCCCCCCCCCCCCACCCCCCCCCCCCCCCACCCCCCCCCCCCCCCACCCCCCCCCCCCCCCACCCCCCCCCCCCCCCACCCCCCCCCCCCCCCACCCCCCCCCCCCCCCACCCCCCCCCCCCCCCACCCCCCCCCCCCCCCACCCCCCCCCCCCCCCACCCCCCCCCCCCCCCACCCCCCCCCCCCCCCACCCCCCCCCCCCCCCACCCCCCCCCCCCCCCACCCCCCCCCCCCCCCACCCCCCCCCCCCCCCACCCCCCCCCCCCCCCACCCCCCCCCCCCCCCACCCCCCCCCCCCCCCACCCCCCCCCCCCCCCACCCCCCCCCCCCCCCACCCCCCCCCCCCCCCACCCCCCCCCCCCCCCACCCCCCCCCCCCCCCACCCCCCCCCCCCCCCACCCCCCCCCCCCCCCACCCCCCCCCCCCCCCACCCCCCCCCCCCCCCACCCCCCCCCCCCCCCACCCCCCCCCCCCCCCACCCCCCCCCCCCCCCACCCCCCCCCCCCCCCACCCCCCCCCCCCCCCACCCCCCCCCCCCCCCACCCCCCCCCCCCCCCACCCCCCCCCCCCCCCACCCCCCCCCCCCCCCACCCCCCCCCCCCCCCACCCCCCCCCCCCCCCACCCCCCCCCCCCCCCACCCCCCCCCCCCCCCACCCCCCCCCCCCCCCACCCCCCCCCCCCCCCACCCCCCCCCCCCCCCACCCCCCCCCCCCCCCACCCCCCCCCCCCCCCACCCCCCCCCCCCCCCACCCCCCCCCCCCCCCACCCCCCCCCCCCCCCACCCCCCCCCCCCCCCACCCCCCCCCCCCCCCACCCCCCCCCCCCCCCACCCCCCCCCCCCCCCACCCCCCCCCCCCCCCACCCCCCCCCCCCCCCACCCCCCCCCCCCCCCACCCCCCCCCCCCCCCACCCCCCCCCCCCCCCACCCCCCCCCCCCCCCACCCCCCCCCCCCCCCACCCCCCCCCCCCCCCACCCCCCCCCCCCCCCACCCCCCCCCCCCCCCACCCCCCCCCCCCCCCACCCCCCCCCCCCCCCACCCCCCCCCCCCCCCACCCCCCCCCCCCCCCACCCCCCCCCCCCCCCACCCCCCCCCCCCCCCACCCCCCCCCCCCCCCACCCCCCCCCCCCCCCACCCCCCCCCCCCCCCACCCCCCCCCCCCCCCACCCCCCCCCCCCCCCACCCCCCCCCCCCCCCACCCCCCCCCCCCCCCACCCCCCCCCCCCCCCACCCCCCCCCCCCCCCACCCCCCCCCCCCCCCACCCCCCCCCCCCCCCACCCCCCCCCCCCCCCACCCCCCCCCCCCCCCACCCCCCCCCCCCCCCACCCCCCCCCCCCCCCACCCCCCCCCCCCCCCACCCCCCCCCCCCCCCACCCCCCCCCCCCCCCACCCCCCCCCCCCCCCACCCCCCCCCCCCCCCACCCCCCCCCCCCCCCACCCCCCCCCCCCCCCACCCCCCCCCCCCCCCACCCCCCCCCCCCCCCACCCCCCCCCCCCCCCACCCCCCCCCCCCCCCACCCCCCCCCCCCCCCACCCCCCCCCCCCCCCACCCCCCCCCCCCCCCACCCCCCCCCCCCCCCACCCCCCCCCCCCCCCACCCCCCCCCCCCCCCACCCCCCCCCCCCCCCACCCCCCCCCCCCCCCACCCCCCCCCCCCCCCACCCCCCCCCCCCCCCACCCCCCCCCCCCCCCACCCCCCCCCCCCCCCACCCCCCCCCCCCCCCACCCCCCCCCCCCCCCACCCCCCCCCCCCCCCACCCCCCCCCCCCCCCACCCCCCCCCCCCCCCACCCCCCCCCCCCCCCACCCCCCCCCCCCCCCACCCCCCCCCCCCCCCACCCCCCCCCCCCCCCACCCCCCCCCCCCCCCACCCCCCCCCCCCCCCACCCCCCCCCCCCCCCACCCCCCCCCCCCCCCACCCCCCCCCCCCCCCACCCCCCCCCCCCCCCACCCCCCCCCCCCCCCACCCCCCCCCCCCCCCACCCCCCCCCCCCCCCACCCCCCCCCCCCCCCACCCCCCCCCCCCCCCACCCCCCCCCCCCCCCACCCCCCCCCCCCCCCACCCCCCCCCCCCCCCACCCCCCCCCCCCCCCACCCCCCCCCCCCCCCACCCCCCCCCCCCCCCACCCCCCCCCCCCCCCACCCCCCCCCCCCCCCACCCCCCCCCCCCCCCACCCCCCCCCCCCCCCACCCCCCCCCCCCCCCACCCCCCCCCCCCCCCACCCCCCCCCCCCCCCACCCCCCCCCCCCCCCACCCCCCCCCCCCCCCACCCCCCCCCCCCCCCACCCCCCCCCCCCCCCACCCCCCCCCCCCCCCACCCCCCCCCCCCCCCACCCCCCCCCCCCCCCACCCCCCCCCCCCCCCACCCCCCCCCCCCCCCACCCCCCCCCCCCCCCACCCCCCCCCCCCCCCACCCCCCCCCCCCCCCACCCCCCCCCCCCCCCACCCCCCCCCCCCCCCACCCCCCCCCCCCCCCACCCCCCCCCCCCCCCACCCCCCCCCCCCCCCACCCCCCCCCCCCCCCACCCCCCCCCCCCCCCACCCCCCCCCCCCCCCACCCCCCCCCCCCCCCACCCCCCCCCCCCCCCACCCCCCCCCCCCCCCACCCCCCCCCCCCCCCACCCCCCCCCCCCCCCACCCCCCCCCCCCCCCACCCCCCCCCCCCCCCACCCCCCCCCCCCCCCACCCCCCCCCCCCCCCACCCCCCCCCCCCCCCACCCCCCCCCCCCCCCACCCCCCCCCCCCCCCACCCCCCCCCCCCCCCACCCCCCCCCCCCCCCACCCCCCCCCCCCCCCACCCCCCCCCCCCCCCACCCCCCCCCCCCCCCACCCCCCCCCCCCCCCACCCCCCCCCCCCCCCACCCCCCCCCCCCCCCACCCCCCCCCCCCCCCACCCCCCCCCCCCCCCACCCCCCCCCCCCCCCACCCCCCCCCCCCCCCACCCCCCCCCCCCCCCACCCCCCCCCCCCCCCACCCCCCCCCCCCCCCACCCCCCCCCCCCCCCACCCCCCCCCCCCCCCACCCCCCCCCCCCCCCACCCCCCCCCCCCCCCACCCCCCCCCCCCCCCACCCCCCCCCCCCCCCACCCCCCCCCCCCCCCACCCCCCCCCCCCCCCACCCCCCCCCCCCCCCACCCCCCCCCCCCCCCACCCCCCCCCCCCCCCACCCCCCCCCCCCCCCACCCCCCCCCCCCCCCACCCCCCCCCCCCCCCACCCCCCCCCCCCCCCACCCCCCCCCCCCCCCACCCCCCCCCCCCCCCACCCCCCCCCCCCCCCACCCCCCCCCCCCCCCACCCCCCCCCCCCCCCACCCCCCCCCCCCCCCACCCCCCCCCCCCCCCACCCCCCCCCCCCCCCACCCCCCCCCCCCCCCACCCCCCCCCCCCCCCACCCCCCCCCCCCCCCACCCCCCCCCCCCCCCACCCCCCCCCCCCCCCACCCCCCCCCCCCCCCACCCCCCCCCCCCCCCACCCCCCCCCCCCCCCACCCCCCCCCCCCCCCACCCCCCCCCCCCCCCACCCCCCCCCCCCCCCACCCCCCCCCCCCCCCACCCCCCCCCCCCCCCACCCCCCCCCCCCCCCACCCCCCCCCCCCCCCACCCCCCCCCCCCCCCACCCCCCCCCCCCCCCACCCCCCCCCCCCCCCACCCCCCCCCCCCCCCACCCCCCCCCCCCCCCACCCCCCCCCCCCCCCACCCCCCCCCCCCCCCACCCCCCCCCCCCCCCACCCCCCCCCCCCCCCACCCCCCCCCCCCCCCACCCCCCCCCCCCCCCACCCCCCCCCCCCCCCACCCCCCCCCCCCCCCACCCCCCCCCCCCCCCACCCCCCCCCCCCCCCACCCCCCCCCCCCCCCACCCCCCCCCCCCCCCACCCCCCCCCCCCCCCACCCCCCCCCCCCGCCCCCCCCCCCCCACCCCACCCCCCCCCCCCCCCCCCCCCCCCCCCCCCCACCCCCCCCGCCCCCCACCCCCCCCCCCCCCCACCCCCCCCCCCCCCCACCCCCCCCCCCCCTCCCCCACCCCCTCCCCCACCCCCCCCCCACCCCTACCCAACCACCCCCCCCCCGCCCCCCCCCACACCCCCCACCCCCCCCCCTCCCCACCCCCCCCCCCCCCCACCATTTTTTGTTCTTCTTGTATTGTACCCAAAAGTGCATTCCTGTCAGGCCCCCAATTTCCCCCAAAGAAACAATAGAAAACAAAGGGAAATCCCAGCTTATGCAAGTCTTCAGTTTAAAGTGACTAAAGCGAAAAAAAAAACATTACAGTCGAAAACTTTTCCTGGTCCAATTCCCCACGGGCTTTTAGCTGGGTAAAAATTTTTGAATTTTTCACTTTTAAAAGTTTTTTGGGAAAAATTTGTGATGCTTTTTTTTACTCCAAAACAATTTTTTGAACTTTGTTTTTGGCCAGACCTTGGCCAAATGGTCGCGTTTTTCGGTTTGGGGGTGACGACAAAAAGCCCTTCTAGATTCTGCAGAAAAAGGAACGGAATTTTTATTAAACATTTTTATTTTTAAAAGAAAACAAAAATTTTTAAATGGGGTTTAAACAAAAATTTAAAATTTTTGCCAAAGCTTTTTTTGGAAAGGTGAATAAATTTAAACATTTTATCTCGAAGGGAAATGAAATGCATGGGGTTACCTTAAGATTAATTTTGTAACCCCAAAATATATATTTTTAAAAATTTTTTAGCTTGAGGGGCCCCAAAATGCGGAAGAGAGGGATTCAGTTTTGGGGGAATAAATTTCTTTTTTTGGGCCAGCCGGGCCCCAAAAAAACCTTTGTTTGCCTAAAGTATGCAAAACTTTTCAACCCCAAATTTATGAATATTGCAGCTTATTTTTTAAGTCCACATCAAAATACACAATTTTTTCACCAGACAAAAGAGGAGAAGGAAAGCCTGATGGATACTGTACCATATAACCTTTCATTGCAATGCTGTAAAATTACAAAGCACTGAGAGTATACGTGGTAGGCCACCTACATGCATTTGGCCATACACTGAGATCAAAAATGTTTCATCACAGGTTAAACCACTGCTCATGTTGCCTCATTACATCTGATCTATTTTCACTGTAAAACACCTTCAAGTTTTTATTAATGTACTGTAAGGTTAACGTTTTAAAAATACGAGAAGAACTTGAACCTCCCTTCAAAATGGTTCAAAGGTTTCCCAATAGACTGGGGGGGTCCAAATGTATTAGGTGGCAGCCGTAAGTACCAGGGGCAGTACGTCACATGGCACCGTTAAGGCCTAATTGTAGGCTAGTGAATGCTTTTCTTTACTTCTGGTACGAGAGAATAATTAAAGCCTTCAGTAGGCAAGGCCTTGGTATAGGTTAGTTAATGGTCCTTCTCCAGTTGAGCGGTAATAAATTAATATTAATAAATTTAAATATGCTGTGGCAAAGTCTCAGTAGGCCTAGGAACATATAATCGACATAGTTTGTTATGACCACTTCAGCATCTACAAAATACAGCTCCAAACTGTACGAGTAAGCCAAAACTATGGCAATGAGACTTCGGATCTTCATCTCGTAACCTTGGCTACTGTTAACCCTGCCTACGACAGCGATGTACACGTAGTATACCGAAGACGCTACACTACACTAACGTTACAATGTAGTATAGCCTAGGCCTAAGTCACTGTGGATGTTGGCTATTTGCGAAAAGATTCCTGTGTAGACTCGGACTTACCTCTCTCCCCCCCCCGGTCTCAGGAAAGAACTGTACGTATGTGCAACACCACAAGAAAGAAGCCAACGAGTTTTCAACCGTAGTGACTTTTATTGTTGACTTTATACCGTGAGAAGACATGAAAGTGTTCCGTAGTCCAAAAATTTTATTGCGTGTGGCCGTGATATGCGAAACTCCGATACGCGCACCGTAGTCCGTGCCCAGTATCGCTATTTCCACATATTGAAATTCAATTTCCTTTACTGAACAAACAAGGTTCTAGATTCAAGTAATGAATGAATCTAGGCTTTAATTTCTGTGAATAAGATTCCGAAAATTTCTGATACTTCGTTCAGTTAAGATGTAAAAACCGTGAACGTAAATTTTTATAACAGTCACTGAGGGTGATTTTATCATTTCACTATAAATCCGTATAAAGTTTCTCCGGAGTTCTACAATTCTAGAAAAATTTGTTGACTCAAAAACTGAAAACAAGGCCGTAGCGATCGGGTGTGTGGGGGGGGGGGGGAGGGGGGTCACACCCCCTCAATATTTGGTCGCCGTCGGCAAATTTTCGGCCTGTCGGCAAAAAGGGGAAAGGAAAAGAGAAAAAGAATAGAGAAGAAGGGAAAGGAAAGGGAAAGGCAGAAAGTGAAAGGGAAGACGACGGAGAATGAAAAGGAAAAAAGAGACAAGGAGAACGGCGAAGCGCGTGGACAGTCTGTTATCAGGCTATTTCGATTTCGGCTCTTAATCTAATTGGCCCATCAAGTTGAAAGGCCCGTCGGCCAAATTGATTAGCATGTGACCAGCCGTTATACGGCCGTATCAAACGCCGCTCGGGTAATTGGACGAGTGACTGAATCAGTCGGCAATCGGGGAAAAGGAAACGGAAATTAAAGGCTTCCGTAGGCCTATAGGTGCACTATTTTGGTCACATTCTTGCAAAAAAAAAACACCTTTCTGCACATTATCTATTTTCTATTATCACCATGGGGAGCAGCACCGATAACCCACGGAGAGCCTCCTTATCCACGTTTTCTAAACCCTAACCTTGAAGACCCACAAACACAATGGCAAACCCGAGGATCCGATTTAACCCTTTCCCAAAACATCCTGGGGACGAAAAAGGCCGGGCCTGGCCTGTTTCTTCCCTTCACTTCAATACTCAGGCTTCTTTAACTTTTTGAACACCAAATAGAAACCGACCAGACCCACCTGGCGTTCAAAGTTATATTTGAACGCTGTGTTAGATTATGAAACACTTTTCTCTTTTTTGGAACGCCGGACGCATATTTGAAACACCTGACCAGTCTAGTGTTCAAATGATGAACTCATATAGTGTTCCAGTTCTGAACGACTAGGTTCAGCTCCTGAAGTATAGTGGCATGGACGGGGAGGAATAGCCTACACATTAAAATTATCCGGAATCTTTACATTGGTAATGCATTATGAACCAAAATATACATACTCCTGCATAAGACTTAATTTGTTTGCCGAGAGGTTTTGCCTAAATTCGCAGAGCTTCCGGGGCAAGGCCCCTGGACCCCCACCAGGGGCCCTAAGGGCGTGCCCAGATGTTAGCCAGATTCTATTTGTGCGACAATGTCGCATCACGTGCGACAAATATCGGACATAAAACCTTAGACCAATCCTCCAAGCCACAGATCTGTTAATTGAGGAAAACGTGCCCCCCCCCCCCCCCCCTCCTCCCCCCCTTAGAATAAAACACTGGCGGGCCTCTGGATCCCAAACCGCTTAAAAAACTATAGCGGACGACGAAAGGAATAGCCTAGTACATAACACTTATTTGGGAATCTTTGGGTTGGGAAAACTGGCATGTCAGATTTCACACCACCGCGATGTTCTCGGCTTCCGTAACATACAGAGACCTAGTGATGGTATGTAATACTTATTCGCTTTAAAGGGGAATTTTCATGATCCCAGACAGTTCCAATTCTCCCAACTATGCATCTTCTAGCTCCTCCCATAACTGTATGAGGCTCTTCCTTGTGCAAGAATAAAAACTGTTTTATGCTTAGCAATGTCCTGTGAGCACACAAGGCTATAAAATGTACTAAAAGTACTTCTCTTCTGCCTGTGTGGAATGTGAAATACTCTGCATCTGTTAAAATTTTTCAAACTTTGATGTCAATCAAAGAGCAAGTCACCAACTGAGAATGTTGATATACATACACTAAAAATATACACTTTGGGGTGATGACAGTCTGTCTTTAAGGGGTATGAGTGGGATGATTACCACACGGTTACGTGCATGACAGTAACATACTTGTGTGTTGGGTTCAAAATGCCAGTGGACAAGAAGAGGTTGGAGTACTAGTCCTCATTTGTAAGTCCAACTTGCTGACCTACCTCGTGCGTTTCTCGCCAAATACAACCTGTATAATTGATATTTTAAACAATTACTTGTTCATTTCAGCAATGATGATTAAAAAAAAACGTAATATCTTTTTTATCAAGTACGAGCAATCAGTAAAAACATGCTTGTCTCTGTATTGATTGTTTCGTTTTTGGTATACTACTTGTTGACAAACGTATAGCTCTACTGCCATGTCAATGAGCAAACCGTTTTATGTTGATGGCATTCAGTTGTGTCGGTAGGAGTAATGATCCTTTCTGCCGCCCTTTTGTAGTTGTTACAGATCTGCATTTTCGCAGTGGGCCTGTCAGAAACGTCAAATGCTACTATGAGTAAAAGCGCGTTTTTATGCTGTGGACCATGCAAGTTTAGGACATCCGTTAAAGCTTTCTCCGGGTTTTGTTAAGTTCCGTGATACCTTCGGGGTTGTAACTCCATTTCGAAGTGGTTGCAGCTTACAACGATGTCAGTGGACACTCACCTTCAAAGCAAACGAGTATATGCACTCAGAGAGTTAACGCCACTTACGTGACGTTGTTCCCATCAAACTTTTGCTCTGGTGATAAAAATATAGTATACCGCACAGGCGCGTCAAGCAAAGGCGGGGTTCAAACCATCCTTCCATGACTCAACTGTGATAAAGAGGTAGTGCCATAAGTCATAATTTCAGGTTTTCGGCCTCCACCGAGGATCGGTCCCTGAAACCAACTAGGGGCTCCGGGGAGGGTCCTTGGGACCTTGCGCCCATATACCGACAGAGCTTTACCGTCTGGGGGTGCCTCTTGCCAGTGATTTTGGTTGGTGTGATACGAATTCCCATCCAGGACAAGACCCTGGTTACGCCCCTGCACATGCTACGTATATACTCCAATATTGATTCAGGCTTTCCAGTGCAATATATGTCAACGAACACATTAATCATCACTCTATAAAACGCTTATATAAAAGTTGCCAGTAAAGCAACACATCTTATATAACAATTACGAAAGTATCAATAACCCTGTCTTGAAATACCGTGTTTTCAAGGTTTTCGGTTTTTGACCTGTGATGACTTCAAAAGACTTCTGACCTCAACTGAAAACAATAGGGATCTTCTCAATATGGTAATTCTATATTCCAAGTATAAATATTATCCATTATTGCTAGCCAAGCGTCACAAACACACATACATACACACCTATACACACCTATACACACATACATACACTCACGTGATTGCATATTTCGCCTTCGGCAAGGAATCAAAAGATGTGTAAGCGGAGGACCACAGCTATCACTACATCATAGAGAGATGATCAGGTAAACCGATAGTGTGATGCACCATATATAACCCATTTAGGCTACCAAGATGGCCGCAGGGCTACTGTCGTTTGCGTAATTTGATGATGATTCTGTCATTTTTCAGACAGAATACAAACAAGAATAAAGGAAAACATCAAAATGTTTCACCACTGTTTGTTGATGTTAACAAAGGCTTGCATTTTATTTGAAATTTTCCAAAGTTTCTCGCATAATCTGTCGATACAGAACCACTTGAGCAAGTCCAAAGTTTACACAGAAGACGTGCAAGCCATCCATATTGGTAAACCTACACGTGTACGTACGGTGGCGGACACTCTGTGCCTAGACTGACACGTTAGGATGCTCTGTCCATAATTATACGAAGTCGGTGGGAGGACTAACAAGCTATCACCTTCAACCTCCCGACCCTTCGCAGATATGGAAGGGCCAAAATTACAGCATGTAATATTTTACTGATTGGTAACTTATAAAGGAAGCAAACTTACTGCAAATATTCAGACACTATATAACTTTTAGAGGTTAACTCCCTGACGAGGATATCGTAGAATATTAAAAATGGTAAATACATTTAATAGTTAGCACAATAATCTAAAGATTGTATTTTTTCTCAAACATGCACCCAACTCTTTGAGGAGTAGTGTTGCACGAATATCTAATGTGCTTGTAACTGAACGCCAAGAATGATAATTTTTAAGTCAGAGGAAGCAGTATGCTTCACAATTCTATCGCCAAGCTGAAACACTTTGTCAAGTGTTATACAACACTTTTAAAGCAGTTAGAATAAAAGAGTTTGGGAGTGTAAATCTTACTGTGTACAACGTATGGAATGCTTCAGCAGAGGTTCTCTTGGGCTTGTGGGGAGAAATTGGTTGGTATCATTCTTCAATATAAAGTGAAGAAGAAACACATGGTACGGATTACATGAACTGCATTAAATCGGCGTTGTGTATTGTGGTAGTTGAGAAGATCCATTTGCTTATCTAGCTCGACAATTGCTACTCTTTACATGAAATTCTTTTTAAGTAAATAGCATATGGTTTCAATATAATTTCACAAAAAAAGAAAAAAAAAATCCGTAATGAGAGGGAATTACAGCAAAGTACGTTTTCAAATCAAAGCACTCTTGCCATGCAGGTGGCAGGATCGAGGGCGGCGAAAGCGGCGGGGGTGGGGTCCCTTCAATATTTTGGTTGGGGGACGGACCACCTTTAACCCCTCGATATTTGGTCAACGACCATAATGTTTGCTGATATAGTGAGTGTGAGACATAATATCCTCCAATAACTTGGTTGAGAAGGACGGAATTGCTTTGATATTTTGGTAAAAACCGTAATATGTGTTGATATTAGTGTGAATATTAGACTTTTTGGTGACTCAAAGGTCATAAAAATTGATTCTTTTTCCGGAGCGCTTTGCGGGCACACAAATTGGATTGCATGTTCCGTCAGCCAATTTCATAGCATGTAAAGTAAATACTGTACATGGTGGAAAACCGTTTCCAGTTTTAAACTGTGCCATGTTATAATTTTGTAACACGAGCAACGTTTAAATATCACCAATCTTCCCCAAACCCTAACACTAAGAATAACCCTAACCGTCAAAAAAATAAGAGTAAATTCTGTTAATTTTATAAGAGTTTCTGTAACACAGATCAGTTTAAACTGGACATGCTATGTGTATTGGGTACCTACGTAGGTTGCAAGATGAGAAGTGAACATACCGTCAATGACTTCAACGTGGTTTCGTTGTTTTGTATTTTCTCAAGATCAGAGGGAGTTGAGGGCGGAATGCTCTCCGGTTTGTCGTCCTTTATGTCCAGTCGTTCTCAAGGAGAAAGGTGCTTTCGTAAGTAGATTTGTCCTAAAAAATATAAACTCCAAGGATCACTTTACAGGCAAACCTAGTATGTGTTCTTACATAGCTTTGCGCTACAGTAAATACCAGCTGGATGAGGTGGCTAGTAAAACTGGGATTTGGGGCCCAGTGTCACTAGCACCTCATCCAGCGGGTATTTACTGTAGCGCAAGCTATGTAAGAACACATAATAGGTTTGCCTGTAAAGTGGATCCCTTGGAGTTATATTTTTTAGACAAATCTACTTACGAAAGCACCTTTCTCCTGAGAACGACTGGACATAAAGGGACGACAAACCGGAGTCGCATTCCGCCATCCAAACTCCCTTGATCTGAGGAAAATAAAAACAACGAAACCACGTTGAAGTCATTGAAGTATGTTCACTGTCTCATTTGCAACATACGTAGGTACCAATACACATAGCATGTCCAGTTTAAAACTGTCTGTGTTACAGAAACTCTTATAAAATTAACAGGAATTTACTCTTTTTTTTGGACGGTTAGGTTATCTAGTGTTAGTTTGGGGAAGATTGGTGATATTTAAACGTTCGTCGTGTTACAAAAATCTAGAACATGGTACAGTTTTAAAACGGGAAAACGGTTTCTCCACCATGTTACAGTATTTTACTTTTACATGCTATGAAATTGCTGACGGAACATGCAATCCAATTTGTGTGGGCCCTTGCAAAAAAGCCGCTCCCGGAAAAAGAAATCAATTTAGACCTTTGAGTCACAAAAAGTCTATATTCACACTAATATAAACACATATACTTTTTACCAAAATATCAAAAGCAAAATGCGTCCTTCTCAACCAAGTTATTGGAGGATATTATGTCTCACACTCACTATATCAGCAAACATTATGGTCGTTGACCAAATATCGAGGGGTTAAAGGTGGTCCGTCCCCCAACCAAAATATTGAAGGGACCCCACCCCCGCCGCTTTCGCCGCCCTCGATCCTGCCACCTGCATGGCAAGAGTGCTTTGATTTGAAAACGTACTTTGCTGTAATTCCCTCTCATTACGGATTTTTTTTTTCTTTTTTTGTGAAATTATATTGAAACCATATGCTATTTACTTAAAAAGAATTTCATGTAAAGAGTAGCAATTGTCGAGCTAGATAAGAAAATGGTATATTCTCAACTACCACAATAGCACAACGCCGATTAATGCCAGTTAATGTAAATCCGTCATGTGTTTCTTTCTTCACTTTATATGAAGGAATGTACCAACCAAATTACTCACCAACAAGCCCAAGAAACCGCTGAAGCATTCCATACTTTGTACAGTAAATTTACACTCCAACCTTTTTCACTGCTTTAAAAGTGTTGTATAACACTTGACAAAGTGTTTCAGCTTGGCGATAGAATTGTGAAGCATACTGCTTCCTCTGACTTAAAAATTATCATTCTTGGCGTTCAGTTACAAGCACATTAGATATTCGTGCAACACTACTCCTCAAAGAGTTGGGTGCATGTTTGAGAAAAAATACAATCTTTAGATTATTGTGCTAACTATTAAATGTATTTACCATTTTTAATATTCTACGATATCCTCGTCAGGGAGTTAACCTCTAAAAGTTATATAGTGTCTGAATATTTGCAGTAAGTTTGCTTCCTTTATAAGTTACCAATCAGTAAAATATTACATGCTGTAATTTTGGCCCTTCCATATCTGCGGAATCAGATTAACATAGGCTTGTGTAGTCCTCCCACCGACTTCTTATAATATGGACAGAGCATCCTACACTTGGTCGTCTATGCACAGAGTGTCGCCACCGTACGTACACGTGTAGGTTTACCAATATGGATGGCTTGCACGTCTTCTGTGTAAACTTTGGACTTGCTCAAGTGGTTCTGTATCGACAGATTATGCGAGAAACTTTGGAAAATTTCAAATAAAATGCAAGCCTTTGTTAACATCAACAAACAGTGGTGAAACATTTTGATGTTTTCCTTTATTCTTGTTTGTATTCTGTCTGAAAAATGACAGAATCATCATCAAATTACGCAAACGACAGTAGCCCTGCGGCCATCTTGGTAAGCCTAAATTTGTTAGAATGGTGGCCACACTATCGGTTACGTGATCATCTCTCTATATGTATGGGATATCTGTGGGTCCTCCGCTTACACATCTTTTGATTCCTTGCCGAAGGCGAAATATGCAATCACGTGAGTGTATGTATGTGTGTATAGGTGTGTATAGGTGTGTATGTATGTGTGTTTGTGACGCTTGGCTAGCAATAATGGATAATATTTATACTTGGAATATAGAATTACCATATTGAGAAGATCCCTATTGTTTTCAGTTGAGGTCAGAAGTCTTTTGAAGTCATCACAGGTCAAAAACCGAAAACCTTGAAAACACGGTATTTCAAGACAGGGGTTATTGATACTTTCGTAATTGTTATATAGATGTGTTGCTTTAACTGGCAACTTTATATTACGTTTATAAGGATTAATGTGTTCGTTGACATATATTGCACTGGAAAGCCTGAATCAATATTGGAGTATATACGTAGCATGTGCAGGGGCGTAACCAGGGTCTTGTCCTGGATGGGAATTCGTATCACACCAACCAAAATCACTGGCAAGAGGCACCCCCAGACGGTAAAGCTCTGTCGGTATATGGGCGCAAGGTCCCAAGGACCCTCCCCGGAGCCCCTAGTTGGTTTCAGGGACCATGCCTCGGTGGAGGACCGGAAAAACCTCGAAATATGACTTATGGCACTACCTCTTTATCACAGTTGAGTCATGGAAGGATGGTTGAACCCCCCTTTGGCTACGCGCCTGTGCGTGTATCACTATAGTTTATATCACCAGAGCAAAAGTTGATGGGACAACGTCACGTAAGTGGCGTTAACTTCTATGAGTGCATATACTCTATTGCTTTGAAGGTGAGTGTCCACTGCAAGTTTTAAGCTGCAACCACTTCGAAATGGAGTTACAACCCCGAAGGTACACGGAACTTAACAAAAAACCCGAGAAAGCTTTAACGATGTCCTAAACTTGCATGGTCCACAGCAAAAACTGCGGCTTTTAACTCATAGTAGCATTTGACGTTTCTGACAGGCTCCACTGAAAGAAAATGCAGATATTGTAACAACTACAAAAGGGCGGCAAAAAGGATCATTACTCCACCGACAAAACTGAATGACAATCACATAAAACGGTTGACCTCATTGACATGCAGTAGAGCTAGAAGTTTTGTAAACAATAGTCTACAAAAACGAAAACAATCAATACAGAGAAAAGGCAATCTGATTGGCTCGTACTTGATAAAAAAGATATTTGACGTTTCTTTTTTAAATAAATCAATGCTGGAAAATGAACAAAGATTGTGTAAAAATATCATTATACAGGTTGTATTTGCGCGAAAACGCCACAGAGTGTAAGTCACAAAGTGGACGTACAAAGAGATGGAAATAAGTACCCAAATCTCGTCTTGTTCACATGGAATTTGGACCCAAAACACAAAGTAATGTTACTCGGGCACTGAACGTAACTCTGTGTAATCAATCCCAACTCCATACCCTTAAAGACAGACTGTCATCACCCAATAAGTATATTTTTAGGGTAGTATATCAAAATTCTCAGTGGTGGACTGCTCTTTGATTGACATCAAAGTTCTGAAAATTTGAAAGATGCAGAGTAGTTCACCCATTCCACACAAGGCAGAGAGAGTACTTTATTACATTTTATAGCCTTGTGTGTCACAAGACATTGCCTTAAGCAGTAAAACGGTTTATTCTTGCACAAGGAAGAGCCTATACAGTTATGGGAGGAGCAGAAGATGCATAGTTGGGAGAAATTGGAACTTGTTCTGGGATCATGAAAAATTCCCCCTTTAAAGCGAATAAGTATTACATACCATCACTAGGTCTCTGTATTTTAGGAAGCGAGGACCATCGCGTGGTGGTAGTGAAATCTTGACATGCCAGTTTTCCCAAACCAAAGATTCCCAATAAGTGATGTACTAGGCTATTCCTGGTCGCTCAGGGCCGCTATAGTTTTAAGCGGTTGGGGATCCAGAGGGCCCGCAGTGTTTTGCTCGGACGTTTTCTCAATCACAGATCTGTGGCTTGGGGGATCTGGTCTAAGATTTTTGTCCGATATTTGCGCGTGATGCGAATTGATCGCACAAATAGAAGCTGGCTAAAATCTTGGCCCGCCTTAGGGCCCCTGGTGGGGGTCCAGGGGCTTCGCCAAGGGAAGCTCTGAGGAATTTAGCAAAACCTTCTGGGCAACAAAATAAGTCTTAGCAGGATAGGTATATCTTGGGGTTATAATGCATTACCATGTAAAGATTCCGGAAATTTTAATGTGTGAGGCTATTCCTCCCGTCATGCCACTATATTCAGGAGCTGAACCTAGTCGTTCAGAACTGGAACACTATATGAGATTCCGCATTTGAACCCACTAGGACTGCGTCAGGTGTTCAAATAGGCGGCCGGCGTTCAAAAAAAGAGAAAAAGTGTTCAGAATCTTAACACAAGCGTTCAAATATACTTTTTGAACGCCAGGATGGGTTCGGTGTCTGTCTCATTTTGGTGTTCAAAAAGTCAAAAGCCTGAGATTGAAGTGAAGGGAAGAAACGCCAGCACGCCTTATTTCTTCCCCGGATGTTTGTGGGTAAATCGATCTCAGGATTTGCCAAATTGTGTTTGAAGTCAAGTTAGGGTTTAGAAAACTGGATAAGGAGGCTTCCGGGGTTTTATACGTGCTGATCCCCATGGTGATAATAAAAAAAATGAGCGAATAATGTGCAGAAAGTGTTTTTTTTTCAAGAATGGACCAAAAAAATAGTGCACCTATAGGCCTACGGAAGCCTTTAATTCCGTTTCTTTCCACGAGTTGCCGGAGGATTCAGTCACTCGTCCAATTACCGACGGCGGTTTGTACGGGCGATATACGGCTGTCACATGCATAATCAATTTGACCGACGGGCCTTCAACTTGAATGGGCCAATTAGATGAAGAGCCGGAAATCGAAATAAGCCTATAACAGATGCCACGCGATCCCGTTCTTCCTTTCTCTTTTTTTCCTTTCATTCTCCGACGTCTTCCCTTTCACTTTCTGCCTTTCCCTTTCTTTCCCTTCTTCTGCTATTTTCTTTTCTCTTTTCCTTTCCCCCTTTTGACACAGCCGAAACTTTGCCGGACGGCGACCAAATAATTGAGGGCGGGTGACCCCCCTCACCCCCCCCCCCACCCACACCCGATCGATACGGCCTTGTTTTCAGTTTTTGAGTCAACAAACTTTTATAGGAATTGTAGAACTCCGGCGAAACTTTATACGGATTTATAAGTTGAAAATGATAACAATCACCCTCAGTGACTGTTATAAAAATTTACGTTCACGGTTTTTACATCTTAACTGAACGAAGTATCAGAAATTTTCGGAATCTTATTCACAGAAATTAAAGCCTAGATTCATTCATTACTTGAATCTAGAACCTTGTTTGTTCAGTAAAGGAAATTGAATTTTCATATGTGGAAAATCGCGCTACTGGGAACGGAATACGGTGCGCGTATCGGAGTTGCATATCACGGCCACAGCACTAAAAAATTTGTTGACTCGGAACACTTCCAGGTCTTCTCACGTTATAAAGTCAGACAATAAACGCATAACGGGTGAAAACTCGGTGGCTTCTTCTTGTGGTGTTGCATATCGTACAAGTTCTTTCTGCGACCGAGAGAGGGTAGTCCGAGGTTCTACACAGGAATCTTGTTCGCAAATAGACAAAGCTCCCAGTGACTTAGGCCTAGGCTACATACATTGTAAACGTGACGTGTAGTGTAGCGCATTTCGGTATATATACGTGTACATCGCTGGTCGTAAGGCAGGGTTTAACAGTAGCCAAGGTTACGAGATGAAGATCCGAAGTCTCATTGCCATAGTTTTGGCTTTACTCGTACAGTTTGGAGCTGTAGTAGATGCTGAAAGTGGTGAGTAACAAACTATGTCGATTATATGTTCCTAGGCCTACTAGACTTGGCCACAGCATATTTATTAATATTAATATTATTAACCTCACTTGGAGAAGGACCATAAACTAACCTATACCAAGGCCTTGCCTACTGAAGGCTTATTATTCTAGAACAGAAGTAAAGAAAAGCTTCACTAGCCTACAATTAAGGCACTTAACGGTGCCATGTGACGTACTGCCCCTGGTACTTACTGGCTGCCCCTAAATACGATTTGGACCACCCCAGTCATATTGGGAAACTTTGAACCATTTTGAAGGGAGGTTCAGTTCTTCTCGTATTTTTTAAACTTAACCTTACAGTACATTAATAAAAACTTGAGGTGTTTTACAGTGAAAATAGATCAAGATGTAATGAGGCAAAATGAGCAGGTGGTTTAACCTGTTGATGAAACATTTTGATCTCAGTGTATGGCCAAGATGCCATGTAGGTAGGCCTACACGTAGTACATCTCAGTGCTTTGTAATTTTACAGCATTGCAATGAAAGGTTATAGGTACAGTAGTCAGCAGGCTTAGCCTTCTCCTCTTTTGTCTGGTGAAAAAATGGTGTATTTTGATGGGACTTAAAAAATAAGCTGCAATATTCATAAATTTGGGGTTGAAAAGGTTTTGCATACATCCAGGGGCGCAAATCCCAAAAGGGGGGGGGGGGGGGGGCAAGGGGGCCTTGCCCCCTCAAGTAAAAAAGTGGGGGGGGGGCCAAACCCTGATTTGGCCCCCCAAAAAATGTGAATAGCAATACTCATTTTTTTCGCCGCTTGGTCACTTTTGACATCCCTTTGATAACAAGACATGACAACAATACAATTATACAGTAGGCTATAACTGTGTCTGTTGACCAAGGTCATATGGAATATCATCTGAAGCTGAAACCAGGCGCAGACATATCAATTTTCAGTCGAAAGCACTTAAGACATGTTTTAGTTATACCTTCACTTCGTTTCCTAATCTAGGCCAGAGCGATCTATCTCTTCATTTTGTGCCCCGGTTCATGAAGCACATCAGTAGTATTAATTAACTTTGTGCCCTAACTAACCCCTTTGACAAGTGTAAATGTTCTAAAACCCAGGAGTCTTTACACTAAAAACTTCCGTTCGAAATAATCTTTCTGCAGCTTCTGAAATACTAAAACCCAGGAGCTTCCGGGGGCTTCGCCCCCTGGACCCCCACCGAGACTTTGCCCCTGGACCCCACCAGGGGCCCTAAGGCATCCCCCTGGACCCCACCCACGAAGGCTTCACGCTTCGCCCTGGCAGTGCACGCTATGCATGCACAGTTTCAAATCCACGTGTACACCATATTCGTTTTCGCCCCCCCCCCCCACTCTCAAACAGAGATTTGCGCCCCTGCATACATCTGTATTGTTGTCTAGAACTTAGTGCTGTGTTTTCTTGGGATCCATTAGGTAAGGCCACACAAAAAAGAAAAGTGTGATTCCTGCACCTACAGTACTGTACAGTCTAGTCTGCATTCCATGCACTTCAATCTGAAGATCTTTGGCATAGAGCTGGCATTTTCCTTGTGTTTGCTATTGTTTTTCATGGCATAACTTTGGCGTGGGCCTGACATGGAATGCACTTTGGTGTACAATACAGGAAGAACAAAAAATAGCCTAAATGTGATGTCATTATTCATACATCAGAAACCAACTGACTGAGAGTGAAACATGTTGCAAACTGCCCCTTATACTTGGGGCAGTTTGAACCAGTTTTTAGTGGAGGTTCGTAATGGCAGTTCTTGTAAAAGGGGTGCAGGTATCTGCCTAGATGTGGCACTATAGCCTACAGTGTGATGAAGGGTTCAAATTAAATGTCTTGGAGTTTGACTTACCAGCCTAAGCCTTTAAAGTTAGAGTTAAGAAGGATGAGGGGGACACAGTTACATATTTCTCACATTGTAGCTTTAGTGGGTTCATGCTTATTCTCAGGTTCAACTTCAAAGCCATTGTAAGCCACACTAGAAAGTTCTTGTACTGTAGGCTATAATATATCATCTACTGAAGTTTTGAACCAATGTGCTGTATGTCTGTTCTTAAATTTTATGCAATGCCATAAAATTAGATATTGGTGTAAATATAAGTAAAGGTATTTCCAAAAACTAGGGGTCCAATGGGGTTGAAATTTAATTTTTCCCAATATACCAAAAATTAAAGAACGCCCAAAAAAAGTTTTTGTATTAATTGATTTTCACAGCCCACCCATCACGGGAATAATAAGTACAACGAGAAAAAAATTTGAAATTATTTTAAGGGAAAAATTTTGGAGGTTAAAAACACTGTTTAACATTTTAAAATTTAAAATGGGAAATTCCCACCCTTCCCTTTTTTTTTTTTAAATCCCCTTTTTTTTTGCATTTTTTTAAAAAATTTAAACTTAAAAAAAATTTTTTAAACTTTAGTAGAAAATTAATTTATAAAAATTTATGGTAAAAATTTGAATAACGAACAGCACCATAAAAACCCGTAAACGTAAGGCCCCCACCTTCTTAAAACAAATTTCCAGTGGAGTAAACTCCCGATAGGGTTCTTTTTTTCCCGTAGAACCCCTATGAATAGCACCTTTTAAAATTCCTTTAACCTCACAAAATGGTTCAAGCCCCTTTAAGGGCATTTGAACGATGGGTTTTTCCCCAAATGTGGTTTTGGAGTATGAATATACTCCATTTGGTTTTTTTGTTCTTTATTTACACAATGCATTCATTAACCCGGGAAAGTTTATCGAAAAACAGCAAACAAAACTCTTCAAATACAATTTAAGTCAGGATGCAGAAACTTAAAGTTGTATGCCAAAACAATTTTTTTTTTTGGTTCCCTTAAACCCAAAAACAGGGTAAATTTTAACAATCATGTATCGGGCGAAATTTGGAAAAGGGGGGGGAAAAAAAAACTGGATTTAAAATTGTTTTAGGGAGTGCCGGGAACGTGAAGCCTTGTAATAAGTTCCCCTTGGTAGGGAAAGTTTGCCAAGGGGGCCCCCAGTTCCTGGGTTTTAAGTTTTCAAATGGAAAGATATTTAAAGGGTTTTAGAAAACCCCTGGTTTTAGAACTTACATTGAAGGTTTTTTAGGCACAAAGTTTAAAACTACATTATGAAGGGCCAAATAGGAAGTGCTTTGGGAAGAAAAGGATAATTTTTCAGTTAAGTCTTTAAACCCAAAATTTAAGTCCTTGTTTGCCCAAATATATTCCTATGCCTTGGACAATGGCCCAAATTTATAATTTTTTATTTTTGTTTTAAAATTTTTAAAGTTTATTTTAAGGGAATGTTTACATTTGGGGGCCCAAAATTTAGGGTTTTGGCCCCCCCAATTTTTTAATTAGGGGAAGGAAAAATTGCCCCCCCCCCCCCTTTGGATTTCGCCCTGATTAAAAACCTTTCAACCCAAATAAATAATATTTTAATTCCCTCAAAAAACCCTTTTTCACCAACGAGGAAACAAGTGCCCAAAGTACCAAATTTTTAGCATCTGTAAAATTTTTAAAAAAAAAA
>JAIZAY010001075.1:0-22081 GCA_029531755.1 Holothuria leucospilota
ACATGATATTTTTGGATAATCTACTGGGAAAATTTTTGCTTTTGTACATGGAAAAAAGATAAAGGAATTGTGGGAAAAAATTACTCTCTTCCTGGGAAATTAACATATGTCCATCCCTGGGCTTATAATTACAATGTGTCCTATTTTTGATGTTCAATTTTTGTAGCCTGTGTTTAAGTGCGTACTGTTAATTGACATTTTGGAGATGGTTCAAATCTACCTTCAGTGGACCCCTGGAGCGCACTAACGCCTAAGGGAGCACTGCACGCCAACTAAGATGCCTTCCAGTCCTTTCAATATTGTGGTGTGCCCCCCATCCAGCAGGACTGCTCTGGGCCCCTCATGTAACCACCCCGCCTTCACTTCAAAAAAGTATGGTGACACCACCAGGAAACAAGCTTGCCCTTTGTTACCGGGCCAAGCTCTTCCCACTTTGTGGTTGAGTCTAATGTTGAAAAATGACCCATCTCTTCTTTTTTTTACAGGTAATTTTTTGGCAGTTTACAGTGTTAGGATATTACATACAGGTACTTTTGCATGGAATAAATTCTTGCAGGGGTGTATTTAAATCTACAATGTTTCCTACAGATATGCACTTGAAAGGTTATATATACCAGTATTCAAGAATTATTTCAGACCTCCAAACTTTGCTACGGCCGTTACCATATACCCAGTACTACTGATTCACTTCTAAGTGTTGATAATAAGCATCTTTTCATAAGTTATGAATAGTTAACTGTAATTGCAAAGTTTTGCAACGCCTTAACTACCCAAACAATTTCAACTGAGCGTTGCACTAAAAAGCCCTATGCAAACTACGTAACCTACTGTACTTTATTCCATTCTTTTTGTGTTAAAGTAGAAAATCCTTTATTACTGTAAGACAGTTATCCAAACCTTGGGATCTTCCACTTGTTTTCCTGGCGTTAATTTAGAACTGTACTTCAACCATCGTAATTGTACGAGTACAATGATACTATCTTAAAAAGAGTCCCTAACTGTAGTTGGCCCTGTGACTCTTTACACCTGACAGTATCCCAAAACAGATTCTAAAATACTGAGTAAAAGTATAGGAAGTTGACCAAAAATGCCTCTAAATAGGGCAGGGCACTATTTCTTTCAACTTACTGGTGGAGAAAATCCAAAATTGATTAGCTGTATACCAGTTTGTTTATGTGTCCCACACTGGTCACACTAAGACTTGCCTCTGGTAGAAAGAAGGTTGTTTGTGACCTCATTCATCTACTGTATAGATAACACACACTGTACAATAAAGGAAAGCCGAGGACCTTACTTACCAGTGTGAAAAGCTGCAGTGTAGGCACTTTTTAATAATGACATTCGATGAACCACTTAGGGTTGCACACTGGCATGAATGAGGGTGGACTGGTTAGGAAAAGAAAAAAAGAAAACCTGCGATCAACGATTTGAGTAGCCCACAGCTGTTGTCAACTTTACAAAAAGTACCGACAGGCTGTGTTGGGCATGGCAAGTGTCTGCTTCATATCAACAAGCACTTCTGCCAGTCTGCACAACATTGTCCAAATTTTTTCTCTGTTGTAGATGAAGATACAAAAAACTTTTTGGGTTAGATTCTGTAAATCTCAATACCTTAACAGTACAGTACAGTGGCCGAACTGTATCTGTATACTACTGTACATTGGTCACTGTACTGTACATGGTCAACCTCACCCACTGAAGTCTGGAATGGAGTTATTCCCAGTAAGTTTTTTCTGTGGGCCCAATATGAACCCCAACCATATCCTTTAATACCAGGTTGTTTTGTATTCCCGTTTATACACTTTTGAAAGTAACTTCGTTATATGTTTACAGTTAATTCCATAAAGTGATAACTCGTTACAGTTACTAGTTACAATGTTGAAAAATGTAAAACTAGTTGACAGTTTTTTTTAAACTTTTTTTTTTTTGACTAAAAATGTAAAGTAGCTACATTCAAAAAGTATACTAGTTACTTCCAAGGTGGAAATATATGGTAATCGGAACTGAAATCGGAAGACGGGGGCATAATTAGATAGTAAGAAGGGGGCACATTAAGAATGGACCGAACACCATCCTCTTTGTTTCCGGTTATCCTGAGGTGTTCCCCAAAGAAAGTCCAATGGATGCTTAGCGGAACTTCGATGGGCATGTTTCTAGCTAGAGGCCCTAAACGCTCAGCATTGAAGCACAGCGAGTCATGATACTGAAACACAAACCTTTTCCAGTTACGGGACAGTCATTCTGTGAGGGTGGAAATCTTTTTATACTCCCATGCCACCGGACCAGTCGGGCTAATTTAGAGGGGTTAGTGGCATAGGCTGGATAAGGGGGAGAGCGTTGTTTCAGCAGTAATAAAAGTATCATTCCCTAAAAGGGCCATTAATATGGTATACTACGAGGGTTATGAATACATTTGTGTTTAACAGTAGAAATTTTAAAAACCTCATCGCTAGGGTTAGGCTAAGTGATATTTTCTCCTAAATTTCGAGTTAGACACAGTTTTTTGTGTCGGCGATTATCGAAACAATGGCATGAACATGGTCATTAACTACGTCAGTTTATACAGTGAAGACCATGTGCCAGAATTTACTGTTCCCTGTACAATAGTGTTGAAAGCTGTTTAAGTCTGGAAACTTCTCTTCTCTTTCAATTTAGCTTCTGTTAGGATTACTTGTTAAACGCCATTGACCATTTCAATATTCTGCTGTTTTTTATGTAACCTTATTATTATCCCTGTTCGTAAGGAGTTTACGGACATTGTGAAATAACGCATATGATTTATTAGTCCTAAATTTCATACGTTTTTAGATTGGGGGGGGGGATCCAACAATCCGGGATACCATAACATGTTAAATTAGATACAATAAAATGGATGCACGGTGTGTTACCGACGCTTGGCACCATATAATTTTACTGGGCTCCAACGCTACTGACGTTCCGGATTCGGTTAGCCATTAATAAACGAAGATGACCATATGGGCACCTGTGGTTCCTTTGCTGAGAGTTTTGTAATGATTAACTTTGAGCACAACTACTGAATGAACCAGTATTTCTGTTGATTCACAAAATCTGCTCTGTAGACAATGCACATCTTGTGTTAACACATTCAAGCATAAATAAATTGTTCTGAAGAAATACAGCCTACAGCACTTCAGGGGTATCAACACAGACAGTATACAGTTACAATTTGTTTTATTCAATTAAGCAATCACAATTCATGCACGCTCAATGGTATCTGATCCAAATGATCAGTAACTTGGTTCTCTTTATAAAACTAACAACCCATAGTAGCATTTAATTAATCAATTCTAATTTCCAGTTCCTGCAAGCTCACATGTCCTAATCTAAGGACAAATGTTGTCTTTCTAGTGAACTTTCACAACAGTCCTCTGCTTTGTGGGCAGAGAATCTTCTGCAATATTAAAAAGTAGTACTTGATGCACGTTTTCATAATGGCAGGATTATGGATTAAAATCATAATACTATAATTTCAATTAAAATTGAGATACTTGGCATCTCTGAAAGATGTCCCACATCTTTCAGTCATTGGGTGAATGTGATCTTAATGTGCTGGAATGATACAGTTTTGTGCTTATATTTTTTTACTTTAGGAATTCTTGGGAATTTGCTTTTTGGCATCGGTGATTTCAACTCTGACATTCAACAAATCTCATATGGGTTTTCTGCTAGATTTAATGCAACACCTCAAAGCAAAAATCTATTCAAGCCTCCTACACTGAGATATAGAGTTGAAAAGGTTTGCAGAGTTTGACCTCCAGTGACCCCAGATGACCTTTGGTCTCCACCAAAATTTTTTCCCCACCATAAGGCATCCACTAAGTATGAAATTTATCCAAGCTTCCTACCTTGAGATATTGTGCTAACAACAAGGTTATCAGTTTTTGACCCTTGGTGACCCCAGATGACCTTTGACCTCCACCCAAAACTATATGGCACAGCTTCTCACTATGGTGGATCTATATACCAAGTATGAAATCTATCCAAGATTTTTTCCTTGAGATATTGCATTAACAAGGTTTTCAGTATTTGACTCTCAGTGACCCCAAATGACCTTTGACCTCCACCAAAAATGACAGGATTCATCTTCTCACCATAAGTCATCCACATACCAAGTATGAAATCTATCCAAGCTTCCTACCTTGAGATATTGTTTTAACAACAAGTTTTCAGTGTTTGACTGTTGGTGAACCCAGATGACCTCTGACCTCTACCAAAAGCTACAGCATTCATCTTCTCTCCATAATGCATCTACATACCAAGTATGACATTTATCCAAGCTTCCTACCTTGAGATATCGTGCAAACAAGGTTTTTGGTCTTTGACCCCTGGTGACCCCACATGACCTTTGACCTCCACCAAAAACGATAGGGCACACCTTCTCACTATGACAGATCCATATACCAAGTTTCAGTTTAGTCCAACTTTCCCTTGTTGAGTTACAGCGTACCGAAGCAAGTGTCACACACACACACACACACACGCACACACACACATACACACACACACACGCCAAGCTGACTACATAGGTTCCTTTTGCTAACGCAAGGAACCAAAAAAGCGTTTTTCTAGCTTAGGAATTTGCCCGGAACAGACGGTTCCGGAATCGAAATTTTTACAGAATGTGATGTAACTGGACTTGGACTCGGACTCGGACTCGGACTCGGAGTTCATTCCAGCCAGTTCTCAAATATAAAAGTTACATTAAAAGTGTTTAAAATTCCATTTGTGCACAATGTACAGATGTGAAGTACTATTGTCATACACTATCAGCTAAATTACTGAGGAGGCCAGGCTATGGAAGTGAGTACAAACGATGACTTTATTAGTGGTGAACATGTACGATAGAATAAAAACATCTGACATTTGATATGCTTTACACTGGCAAAAAGACATTTCTCGGAATTGGTGCCATTGGAATCAGAACTGGCAGGAATTTGAGGGGTAGTGCCATGCTCGGAAAGATTCAGGAATCTACAATCGCAGTTAGCTCCGACTCGAAAAGGGTGGACTCGGGTCCAACCCTAACGTCTCAAGAGGAAATGATTAAACTTTCAAAGTAAGCCTGGTATTTGAATGCCTATGGTCCAACCCGTTTCTCACGGTGCAGGCTATCTCCACTGTGTCCTCTAAAGGAAAATATGAGTAAACTATGGCCCAACTGACTGTACTTAGTATATACTATATAAAGTCAGCTGGGTCTTAGTTAGAGGACCGCTCAGTATTTTTCAACGAATCGTACAAAGATTCGGTCTCATGGATAATAAGCAATGATCTGTCTAATAAGTAATTTGATACACAAATCAATTTTAAACTTAGTTCAATAGACAATCAAGTGGTCAAGTGCAGCATGTGCATCTAATATAAACTTCTGATTCTAATCGTGGATAAAATTGATGTTGGCGAGGGCGACGTCGATAATAGCGATAAATGATAAATATATCGAAAATAATTTAACATTTTACTACCAAAGTGTCATGAATTTGAAACTTTTCTGTTACTCCTTCGAGTAAAATGCAATTCGTGGTCATTTTGACTATTTGTAACGGGAAAGTAACGGGAACCAAATGTAACGCCGTTACAGTTACTTTTACACAGAATTGTAACTAGTTACTTGCTCCGTTACTGAAATGCAAATGTAACTCGTTACAGGGTTCCGTTACACAAAATGTAACTCGTTACAGTAACGGCGTTACTTGTAACTCGTTACTTCCCAACCTTGCTTAATACTGCAATTGGTTCGTTTATACTCTATGGGTATGCATGCTTGCCTTGTGAAAAAGACATCCCTGCATACCCAAACAGCACATGCTTGCAATTTGAATACGTATGGTATGGATATTGAGCTCCTTAAAATGTACTGTAAGGTCATGCCCACCTGAATAAATGAGTTATTTCAGGAACATCTACTGAAAACTCACAAAAAAAACTTGCACATTCTAAAAATACAGTACAGGTACAGTACGTATTGTATGGGTAAAATTCACACAGCATACCAATTTTCAACTTTCTATCTCAAATGGCCCAATACAAAATGAGTCCCTGAAAATACAAAATATCTCATTCAGCAATGCATCAAAGCAAAATGAGGATGGAAGCCTTTGTTCAAGGCTTAGGGGCTGTGATTTTAAAACAACTTTACGTATATTTGCCTAGAACTTTCTGTGTGTTCATGTCGACCATAAAGCAAACCCTGGGAAGGTCAATATTGAAGCACTGTGTAATGGGAGATGAATGATCCTGGGTGGAAAAATATGGGAAGCTGGGAGGCTCCTTCCCAGGAAATTGGGGTATTTGAAAGGAAGTTTTGGCAATTGGAGGGATCCTGTATTTACCTTTTCTAATGAATATGAAAATACAAAAGGAATTCTGAAATATTTGACTCTGTTCCTGGGAAATAAACATTTTTTTCAGCCCCGGGAATGATCCTCGAATGTACTGTAAGTCTTCAAAAAATGTTTGCATGTACACTATTACACACGATAAGCTTAAGTTCAATGAGCTCATAATGTACTTAAGGGTTTAGAACAAACAAAACATTCAAAAACAGTATTAACCCTACCATAAAACTAGTTGAACTTGAGGACACAATGCCTCACCCACTCTCCCCAAATATGAAACTTCACTGCACTTCTAGAGAAGCTGCAGGGGGTAGTACCTTGTAACTGAAATTACACTTCCACTTAACAATAAAGTTGAATAAAGACCAGGTAATGTACACTAGGTCAGATGAGCCTATGTTTTGAAACAGCAAAAAATTTTGCACAAGCAATTATACAGTAGGCCAGATCTACTTTACAACAGAGATTCACTCAGTGAACTCAGTGAAGATTCATCATTTATGGCTTTTTCACAAAACTTTGGCTTCAGTGGTTCCAAAAGTACAGTACAGTAAAACCTCGTTTATCCGAACCCCGTTTATCCGAAACCCCATTTATCCGAACTAGCCGTCAGATTTAACAACAATAATAGTCAACACAATTACAGTAGTATACACCAAGTTTAAAGTGCTTTACAAGGCAAAATTCAACGTAAATTTTTGCAGAAATGCACTAATTTTTCTCGGGACTTTAAAAGTAATGGAAAGATGTCACGATGGCTAAAACAGCCGACATGTGGACATAGAAAACAATCTGTTATCTCTTTGTCAAATTTGGAAGAAATATCGTACGTATTTGCTTTGAAATTCTTGTTAGAAGCCATGAATCGGTATAGGCTCAATATCCTCTCATACAAAAATACGTTAGGCTAGCATAAGTCTTAGTTTCACTAAATCTGAAAAGTTAGTAACGTAGTGGGCTTCATACCTAAAAATAATGAAAGTAGACCTTACAAAAACATTGCGAACTGCTGTTTGAGAGTCTCCTACACATGTGTCTCTAACAGTTTTGGAAATTTTTGCAGAATTTATACTCTAGATACCTCTCCAGATCGTTGCAGCTTTTCTTGAGCACACACATTCATTTAGTGTGTAGAAAGCATTGGTCATTCAGACGAGCGAAGGCTCAAATTTTTGGAATAAAATCTCTCTGTTTTAGACGTCTTAAAATTTATTTGTCATATCATCGGTCACAAAAAATAGTAACTCAATATTTTGGGGGGTTTTGTCTGCAATTTTAAGCCTTTTCGGAATTATTTTGGAAATGTGTTGACACACTGTCTTATATGGACCCAGTGTACCGTACTTAAGGCAAAACATTGGAACCCCGTTTATCCGAACTTTTTCGTTATCCGAACAAGCTTCAGTCCCGATGTGTTCGGATAAACGGGGTTTTAGAGTAGTATACACAATACAATTAAGTACTGTACTACTCCTAGAAATAAAACTGTACCATTTGTGAAGGTAATTATCAATTAATTCAGACAACAGTGTGATGCAATTGTACTTTTACTTACCCTGTATACCTGCATAATTTAGTATACAGTATACTACTAGAGTATGACAATTATTTTTTTTTTCTGAAAATTCAACATTACAGTACCTCTGAGTCTTTTTCATAGAAGTCACAACAGCTGCTGCAAATGCACTCCAAACTGGACGCTCTCTCTGGTCTTGATATTTCCTTTTCTCTGAAAATAATTCAATATTCATGTAAGAGTTTGATCAGTTTCAGCACAGAAATTTTGACACCATACAATGGCTAGCTCACTGGCTGTACCTTACAATACCCTGAGAGTGTACTACATTGGTCTCATTGTAACAGTTCACCAGACTGGTTACCAACAACTTGGCCCTAGGTAAATCTCGGACCATACATCTCGACCTCCATGACATGTCATGTCCTCAGATGTGGCGGACAACATGTCACCAACTACTGTAATATTAAGTTCCGTACCTGCACAAAGTGAGAGAGGGCTACAGTACAGCTTTAGCAGGGAGTCAAATTACCACGCTGCAAATGATTTTTGGAAGTGAAGGTGCTGCACCCAGTTTGAATTTACTTTTTTAATGCAGCACCCAGTTTGAAATTTTACCACCCAGTTTGAATCTCACTACCAAGTTTGAAATTTTATCACACTCTAAACTGTAAATATGTACAGTATCAGACACAAAACATCATTCAATTGAATATTGTTTTGGAAAAAAACAAAAATCATGCAACTGACCACAGACAATGTCATTCAGTTCTTGAGATATGGCCAACATCATGTGAGAATATGTCCATTAACTCCCACCCAGTTTGACATTTTCCCTAGCTAGAAGCCTGGTTAATCTGTTACCTGACTGACTTCAAAGTCATACAGTATCTTCTGCGCTGTCCATTTTAGCAAGATGAAGCCACACAGATGGGAATTTGAATCAGTGAAAATCAGCTGTGCTTTAAAATTTCACAACTGAAAGTCCCTCTCCTCAACAAACCGTAGCCTACAGGCTGCAGTGTACAGTATGTTTTGTGTTTGTGAAAATGATGATATTAAATATATGACTTCCCAGAATGTGGTCTTTTTTGGCCTGAAATTTTAACCAAATACAGTATGTTACTATGTTACACACTGTAAGCTTCATGCAAAATAATTTTCAAGTTTATGGGAGGAGTACAACAAGGTCAAAGGTCAGGCCAAAAATGGATAAAAAATGGGTATCATTATCTTCCCTCCTGACCACGTTTGTTCCCCTTCCATTCAGTCATCAAAGTATTTAAAGGTTTGGAGAGCACAAATTTTCCATACTGTATACTGTACTTGCACTGTGCATAGCCTTTATGAAATATGAAGTATAATATCACACTGGGCAGAAAATATTCCATGGAGGTATTTTAAGTATTAAGCCTACTGTACTCCCTCTATGGAGATACTGGATTTCAAAAATGACAGAAATTGTGCATACATGTGCAAATCTGCCATACCAACAAGGGGGCCACAGGGGGCCCTATGGCTGGCTACTTTGAAATGAGCATGGATAACTCCCAAAACAGCTTGGAATTTGCAGCCAAATTTTTTGTTTTCTTCAGTATTCATGAAACTCCAACTACTGTATGCTTAGAATTTTTTTTAGCAAAGTTAGTGGGCATCCCACCATGATTTTCTAAAAACTTGAGTTGACAGACAGTGATCCATACAGGTAGACCTGTCTGCAGTAAGAAAACTGTTTTTTGAAAGTTGAAGAAAATGAAAAATAAAGCCCAAGTTCAAAACTTATTTTCCACACCAAGATTTTTACACATGGACAGCAAACTACAGTGGCCTAACAGGAGATGGGGTAATATTTCTTTGTGCAGCTATTTAACTGAATAGCCTACATACAACCTTTTAGTAAAGGTCTTGGCTAGCCCTTGAACAGTGCATTTCTGTTACACTCCTCCAACATAGCCCTTGTGCAGTGTGTACAACTTTTTCAAATTCCCCAGACAAAATGTCCGGGGACTTTTTACTCTCTCAAACAACATTTTCTCACCGAACCTTGTCCAGCAACTCTCTTTGGCACATTACCATCTGCAGATAATTACCCTTACCCGGAAAACTACGTATTTAAAAAGATGTGATTCACTGATTTGAAACTAAAAATCATGCTACGTACGTACTCTGGCCATTGGCAAAACATGTTCTGCAATTACAGATGTCATGTGGACGACTAGTTCCTTAGCGTATACAATGTACATCTACAATACTTTCGGAAGTACAGTACATCAATTGAATACTTACCACACATGATATCAGTATACATACACATGCATACATACTGTACCACAGCCAATACTGTACACATTGAAGAGAAATGATAGTCACCAGTGTTTTCTCTAAGAAATTATACATTGGTTCAATATACTGAACCAATGGGTGCTACAGCAAGTTTGCATACCTCAGCCATAGTGATACTGATCCTGTAGTCTTACAAATGCCTATTTAGCCTTTTCACCAAATCACCAGTCAAACAAAGTAGAACTCAAGGGCCTGCTTGGCTGGAGTGACACTCAGCACTGAAATTGAAAACACAAAACAATAACTTCAATAAGCCTAGGCTATCTTGTCCATGAGATAAACTCATATTCATGGCTAGGCCTATACTTTTATTGGAAAAGAATGAGACGATATTACAGTAGGAAATTTCTATTCTTTCTGTGTTTTTTGACTCGAGCTCTAGAGGCCTAGGCCTAGGCAGCCCTACTGTACAGTAGGCTTACACCCTAACCCTAACAGTAACAATAATACCAATATTACCATGCAACTGTACTGAAGGAGTACAACTGGTAGGCCTCTACTGTACATGGAAGCAAATGAACCACCCCTTGATATTAGATGGAAGAAATTGTCGCTCCAGTTTGCCCTTAAACTTACTGTAGGAGCCATAGACACAACCCAACCTTTGAGACGACCTTCAACCATAAGTTTAGTGACATATATCTCGCAAAATCAACAGCTACAGTATCCCTCCACTTGCTATTCACATTAGGAAAGCTCTGTCACAGGTGTGTACTAACCCCAATTATACTTCAGGGCACTGCACAAGATATAACAGGAGTGTTTGACCTCAAAACACGTCACTTCCGACTTTGAAAGCCTCAAGAATGATGAGAAAGCTAATATCCAGACTGATGCCCTCTGTCCTGCTCTGATCTCTAGTATCTTGTGGTGGCGTCTGTCGACCTTTTTCACGTCGCTCATTCCGCTATCTCACATTATCAGCCTCCAAATATTCTTTCGATATTTTTGGTCTTATATGAGCAAGGTGTTGCTTCGCAACCTTTCTGATAATGGAAGCTTCTATGGCTGGCTCTGTTGAGCAGTCTTATAATCCGATTCCTGGTTCCAGTGAACAGGAAAATCCGACCAACTTTCCAGGAGAGGCTGGTTCTGATGAACGGTCCTTGCATTCTGGAGAGCCTAACAACGGTATGCTAATGACGGAAGGTAACATTAGGTCTAACGTTAACAGTAGTAACAATACTACTCCCTTTACTAGGCCTAACGTTAGTACTGATGGTAGTGCGTCTACTAGGCCTAAGATAAGGCCTAGCGCTGGTCATACCAGAGCCGGTCACATTCTTCAACAACGCCCCTCTAGCCCGGTTGTATCGCTTTTGGCTTCGGAGGGTGAAGCTTTGGTAGAAGAGGCTGGTAGTGATTTGGAGATGGAAGATTTTTTTGTGGGCCCAAGTCAACCCAGTTCAAGTTATGGTGATACTGATAGGCCTACTGATAGTGCCCTGTCTCCGCAAAGGGGCGAGGGGTAGATCCAGTAGGCTCCCTTTCGCTTTCTCAAGTGCCAGTTAGGAGCGCTAATTTAGGCCCTCAATGGTATGAGCTAGAGCTACCCTCAGCAAGCGAAGATGCCTCTAAGCCTAAGAGTGAGTTGCTGAGAGAAACATTAGAGGTTCCACACAAGAAAAGGGAAGCGTATGTGGCATGGGCACCATCTGTCAGAATACAGGAGTTTGTGGAGGAGATTTTTCGACAGCCTTTGTCAAAAGCCAATCATGCTGAGCTCTGTAGGCTTTACCCACGACCCCAGATATGGTGCCTCAGATCGATAATTTCTTTCAGTGTTTGGGGAACATTGATGCTTTAAAAAAGCAGCTACCTATTGAAGGTGACCTTCAGAATCACTTGCGGAATTTCATCGATGCAGCTGGCCCGCTCACGCTCATGTTACACCACCTAGAAAAGGGGCCCTTAGCTCATGACTTAGTGAAACATATAACCTGTCAGTCCCTACGTCTCCTGGGTCATGCTATCGCTACCTTAAATAGGGTACGCAGAGAGGCCATACTAAAGAAAGTGGGGCTTCAAAAGTTCCTGTCAGTGGCTGCGAAAGGCCCTTCTAAGGGTACTGGGCTTTTCAGTGAGGATCTTAGGGAGTTGCTGCGGGAACGCACAGAAGATGCTAAGGCCCTACTAGGGGCCTCAAGACTGGCAAGGGAAACAACATACAGCTTCGCCCCCCACAAAAGAGGGTCGGCCACAAAGCGCCCGGCAGGTACAGTACCTTTTAGTAGACCAGATAAGAGGCAGCGCCAGTTTTTTCGGTCAGCCGCCCCTTCCAGCAGCGGTCGAAGGAGCAGTTTCCAGCCAAGCAGCCGGGGAGCCAAGTTTCACAGGAGAACCCAAGGCAAGCAGGACAGGGAAGCTCAACAGTGAAGGTAAGTCCAAGAGCTTCTCTAGGGGTAGCAACTTTCCTCGGGGGGAATATTTCAAGTTGTCTGGACAGGTGGAAATCAATAACAAGCGACAGATGGGTTCTAGAAACAGTACAAGGCTACAAAATTCCTTTCTTAAAGGAACCTCTTCAGCAGTCCCCTCCATTTTTTCAAATCAGTCAAGAAAAAGTAAATGCTCTGGACACAGAAATTCAACTCCTACTGCAGAAAAGGGCAGTGGAGAGAGTTCCAGAGCAGAAAATCGAGCCACAAGAGTTTCTAAGTACTTTGTTTGTGGTCCCAAAGAAAGACGGAGGCGTCAGGCCCGTCTTCAATTTAAAGAACCTAAATTCCTTTCTAGAACCACCTCATTTCAAGATGGAAGGGATTCACACTCTAAAAGAGTTGATACAAAAAGGGGATTACATGGGGAAGATAGATCTAAAGGATGCTTACCTGTCTATCCCAATTGCCAAGAGTCACAGAAGTTATCTAAGGTTTCTGTGGAAAGGAATCAAGTATCAGTTTTGCAGCCTTCCCTTTGGGCTAGCCACGGCCCCTCTAGTCTTTACAAAGTTGTTAAAACCAGTGGTGAGCCATCTGAGGCAACAGGGTATAAGGCTAATTGTGTACCTAGACGATTTCCTCTTTCTCAACCAATCCTCCGAAAATTTAGTAGAGGAAATGAGTATTGCAAAGGCACTTTTGGAAAGCCTGGGGTTCACCATAAACCAAAAGAAGTCAATTTTTGTCCCTTCCAAGACAGTAGAATTTTTGGGCCTCAGTGTAGAGTCAGAGTCGCTTCAACTCTCCCTCCCAGCAAACAAATTATCAGAAATAAAGAAAGAGTGTCAAAAGATGCTCACTCTAAAGTCAGTAAAAGCACGAACAATAGCCCATTTAGTAGGGAAAATGGTTGCAGCAAAAGAGGCAATCAATTATTCCATGGCCCATCTGCGCTACCTTCAGAGAGTCCTAGGCAGGGCAATCCAGGGGCCAGAAGGCTTCGAGGAAATGACCCAAGTCCCCAAGGGGGCTTACAAAGACTTGAAATGGTGGATAGAGAATATTCAAGCCCAGAATGGGCATTCCATCCAGTCCTTAGCTCCAGATCTGATAATTCAAACCGATGCATCCCTCTCAGGTTGGGGAGCAGTCTGCAGAGGTTCTCGAACAGGCGGACTCTGGTTGGAACACGAAAAAACATGGCACATAAATGTGCTAGAGTTACAAGCCATCTTTCTAGCCCTAAACTGTTTTACAAAGAATATTTCCAATCAGCACATCCTAATAAAATCAGACAACGTGTCCGCATTAAGTTACATAAACAGGCAAGGGGGAACGAAAAGCAAGGATCTCCTAAAGGTGGTAGACACAATATGGGAATTTTGTCAGGCTCTTCAATTGACCTTGACAGGAGAGCATGTCCCGGGTATCCTGAATGGGGAAGCAGATTGCCTGTCAAGGCATTGGGAAGATGCATCAGACTGGATGCTAAACAAGCAAATTTTCAATCAAATTGCTCAAACCTTGGGGCCATTCCAGATAGACCTGTTCGCAAGTCGAACCAATGCCCAGTGTCCGGTCTATTGCAGTTGGAAGCCCGACCCGGGGTCACAGTGGGTAAATGCATTCACTCTGACATGGACAAATCTTGCAGCATATGTATTCCCCCCTTTTATTCTCATTGCAAGGTGCCTGAGGAAGGTCAGGGAGGAGAAGGCAACAGTTTGCCTTGTGACACCCAAGTGGACAACCCAACCTTGGTATGCCCAGGCACTGGAGATGAGTGTACAGTCCCCTATACTGATTCCTCCAACTCACAACAATCTGCTGTCGAGTCAAGGGGAACAACACCCCTTAATTCTGAACAAGACCCTATTCCTAATCGCTTGGAAAATTTCAGGGGTAATCTCACAGCAAGAGGCCTATCGGAAGAGGCTCAGACCCTTATTACCTCATCTTGGAGGAAAGGGACTAGTGACCAATACGACTGTGTTTGGAAGTTCTTTTCAGGCTGGTGCAGTGAAAGGGAAATTAATCCCTTTTGTGCAAGTTTAGAAGAGGCTTCTAACTTTTTGGCAGAGCAATTTGAGAAGGGAAAGTCATATAGTACCTTGAACATTTACAGGTCAGCACTGTCTGCAACTCTCCCACCAATTGATGGCAAACCTTTGGGACAGCACCCCTTAATTTGCAGGTTATTAAAAGGGGTAAGCATTAAACGCCCCCCACAGGCTAAGTATTCATTCACGTGGGATGTGCAAGTGGTACTAGATTATATAAAGTCTTTGGGAGCCAACAGTGATCTTAGCCTCAAATTGCTCTCGAAAAAGGCAGTGGTTTTGGTAGCACTAGCTACAGGTTGCCGGGGGTCTGAAATTGCCAAAATGGTGACTAATTTGGTAAAAATTGATGCTGAAAAGGTTCAGGTGGGCATCATGGGTGCAACAAAGACCTCCAAGCCAGGGCAAACAAAAATTTGTATTCTGCCATTTTTAAAAGTAACAGATATTTGTCCAGCCTCAGTGTTTCGTCATTACTTGGAGAGGACTAAATCTTTTTGAAGTAGCTCAAATGATGAAGACCATGTCTTCATTTCTTTTCTAAAGCCCTACCGCAAAGTTTGTTCGGCCACTATCGCCAGGTGGATAAAAGACATTTTGCGCTTGGCAGGGGTTGATACTGGTGTTTTTACAGCCCATTCTACCAGGGGTGCATCAACCTCTGCAGCTTTAAGGGCAGGTATGGCTGTAGAGGATATAATGAAAGTAGCCGATTGGACTAGAGTGGCTACATTCAAGAAGTTTTATTTCAGGGGAACCACTTCTCACACTAGCTTAGCAGCATATGTTTTTCAGGTAGGTTCCCTGACTTTAAAGACACACCTGTTATATCTTGCGCAGTGCCCTGAAGTATAATTCCCAATTTTGACAAGGTACTCTGTACCTGCCATAAAAATTGGAATTATATTAAGGGCACAAGCAAGATATAACAGGTATTTATTCCCTCCACTACCCACCCTGTGAGCTGTGGTGAAGCCTTCTCACTTTCACGTTTTCTTGTCTTCTTTTATCTTTACAGGAATCACAGAAGTGAGGATCAACCTTCCCTGGGATTCATAACACCAAGTTCATTGTTTCTGTGGATGCGGTGGATGTTAACACTAATCGATTTCATAAAACATTCAAACTTTTATAGGAAGAACATTGTAAGTTTCCTTCAGTGACTGTAAGTAAAAAAAAAAAAAAAGAAAAAAGTTTTTGCTTTGTAATTCCATTGTTGGGCCCTTGCATCAAGGTCCTTTCAAAAAAAAAAAAAAAAAGGAAGGAAGAGAAAAGGAATGAAGGAAATATAAGCATCAGCAAAGGAGCACTTTACAGTTACCTTTTCTTCTGTCATTTTTTGAAAGTGTGGATGTAACATACTCGAGCGTGAGCTTGAGGAGGCCTTCTTTTACCTGTTACTTCATGAGCTTGTTCTCAAGGTCGACAGACGCCACCAGAAGATACTAGAGATCAGAACAGGACAGAGGGCATCAGTCTGGATCTTAGCTTTCTCATCATTCTTGAGGCTTTCAAAGTAGGAAGTGACGTGTTTTGAGGTCAAACACACCTGTTATATCTTGCTTGTGCCCTTAATATAATTCCAATTTTTATGGCAGGTACAGAGTACCTTGTCAAAATTGGGAATTTCGCAGCACAGTTTACCTTTTCCACCATTCCTCCCTGGAAGTTAGTCGAGCCAGTTGTTGACCTTAGCCAGGGTTTCTGCCAAAGGGGGAAAGGGGGGGATTTATCCCCCCCCTTTCCAGAAGGTGGGTAAAATCCCTCTTTTCATTTCCATAAAAATTAAAAAAATCGTCCATATCTTGCCTTCTTACTTAAGAAGAGGACACCTTTGCAGCAATGTTTGGACTTTCATAAGTAATTGGGCTTTAAAACCCTTCAAAATGCACCTTATAGGGGTCTTGAAGCAAGCTTTTGTCCCCCTGAATCCACTAGTAACTTTAACCAGGGACAGCATCAATTTGGACTAGGGGTTTAGGAGGAATTAATCCCCCCCCCCTTTTTTGCATTTCTGGCAGAATCCCTATTAGTTTAAAGAAGTATCTGAAAAACTCAAATAAATCCAGTATTCTGAGCCAGTTTTAATGAGCTGAGACAAAAGTACAGTCGGTATCATACCATCTATACTGACGGCTCCAAGACCGTGAACAGGGTTGCAGCCGCGGCGACAGGCCAGGATGCATTCTGGCAAATCAGACTACCGGGTGATGCATCAATATTTACTGCCGAACTTCAGGCACTTAAGATGGCATTCCATCTGATTGAAACCTCGGAAATTTACCAGTTCATCGTGTTCACAGATTCACTATCCAGCCTTTTAGCACTTAAAGGCCGCCATGAGCTAAAACACCCTTCAGTAACAGCTCTCTGTGAAGCTTACTCCAATTTGATTCAACTACAAAAATCGGTTGTGCTTGCATGGGTCCCTAGTCACGTGGGCATAAAAGGGAATGAAAAAGTCGATGCATTTGCTAAAGAAGCCCTACAGATGGACGTCACCAATCTCCACTTGTCTCACACTGATTACCGCCCTAAGATCAATGGCTTTGTAAAATCAAAATTCAAAATAGCGAGCACTATGGGATTCTTTTCCTGGAAACAAATTGTACAGAGTTAAATCAACGGTCGGAACTGGGGGTCATGGAACCCCCAGTAAAAGGAGAGATGATTTAGTTCTGACAAGGGGGCGCTCGCATCGGTCACACCTACCTTACCCATGCCTATTTACTCCACGGGGATGAGAGACCATATTGTATACCCTGTGATTGTGCTGTCACTGTCAGTCACATTCTCGTTGACTGTTATGAATACTCCCATATTCACCAGAAGTACTACGCTGTGCGTAGGGAATTAAAAAGTCGATGCACTTGCTAAAGAAGCCCTACAGATGGACGTCACCAATCTCCACTTGCCTCGCAATGATTACTGTCCTAAGATCAATGGCTTTTTAAAATCAAAATTCAAAATAGCAAGCACTATGGGATTCTCTTCCTGGAAACAAATTGTACAGAGTTAAACCAACGGTCGGAACTGGGGGTCATGGTACCCCCAGTAAAAGGAGAGATGATTTAGTTCTGACAAGGGGCCGCTCGCATCGGTCACACCTACCTTACCCATGCCTATTTACTCCACGGGGATGAGAGACCATATTGTATACCCTGTGATTGTGCTGTCACCGTCAGTCACATTCTCGTTGACTGTTATGAATACTCCCATATTCGCCAGAAGTACTACGCTGTGCCAGACCTGAAAACTTTATTTGAACATACAGATCCTTCCCTTATTTTGGACTTTCTCAAGGAAAGTAAACTGTATAGAAATTTTTGACATGACTCCTGCATTTGCCTGGACTCTTAAGTAGAGTTTGACCTCGCCTTTTTTTAGTTAATTGTACCCCAACTTTGCGCCTTTTTCTTTTCTAGATGACACTATATAACACACCACACAGTCGTGTTGGTGTGTCGTAAAATACTAACTACAACCAGTAGGCCTACCTGTACTAAGGTAAGGGGGCATGTGAAACAGTAGACTAGCCAACTTCCCGCTGAAATTATGTGACCAAACACTTATAAAATTCGAACTTATTCGCTCGTAAGTAATAGCTTTTCAGTAGGCCTATCTATAATACTGAAACTGAATACACAAAACAATAACTTGAATAACTGTTAGGCTAGGCTATCTTTTCCATGAAATAAACTCATATTCATGGCTGATGCCTATACTTTTACTGGAAAAAAATGAGACGATATTAGAAAATTTCTATTCTTTCTGCCTTTTTTAACTCAGGCTCTAGGGGCCTAGACCTAGTCTTACACCCTAACACAGTAACAGTAATAATACCAATACTGAATATTACAATGCAACTCTACTGAAGTAGTACAACCGGTACCTGTATCAAGGTAAGCGCGCATGTGAAACAGTAGACTAGCCAACTTCCCGCCGAAATTTAGTGACCAAACACTTATAAAATTCGAACTAATTCCTTCGAAAGTAATAGCTTTTCAGTATCTATAACGAATAATATACCTACCTTAAAAGGTCTAGACAAAGTTGAATCCTCACATGTCGAGTTTCTTCACATTTTTTTTTACTTCCTTGGTGTAGGCCTATTCCGAATGCTCCGTTTCGTTCAACATCCAACCGTCAATGATTACGTAATGCAGTCTCCCACCGGGTGTACTCATCATCATCATCATCATCATCATCAGTACGTCGCAGGAACCCACAGGGCATAAACGCAACGGAATGAGAGAGAGGGAGCTTTAGCAAAAAGTCAGACGACACCTGAAAATGTTCAGGGTCTGTGCATTAACTTCCTCATCGGTCAGCTTATTCCAGTCAAGTATAGTCGATGGGAAGAAAGAAGACCTATATTGCGGGGTTCTACAATTAATGTATTTAAGGGCTTTATTGTTATTACTAGCCTGATTTTCAATTATGTTAAAAAAGGTAGAATCTTTGTATTGCCTAGGTTTGACCCTTCTTTTTGCTGGCAGGTCTGTAAGGTAGTGGTCACGTGGGACAGCTGGTAGCTGATTATTCAAAATTCTATACATATAACATAACCTGTCTACTTTCCTACGATTCTTTAGTAGGGGAAGTTCCAATTGCTTGAGAAGGTCAGTCATAAAGCCTTCCTCTCTGGATGTGTAATTACCACTAATGAATCTGGCAGCTCTGCGTTGAACTTTTCCAGACGGTCTATATCCCCTTGCTGGTAAGGGTCCCAAATGGAGGCAGCATACTCTAAGTTGCTACGAACTAGGGATATATATCCCAGTTTTTTGCACTCCATTGGGCAGTGTTTAAGATTTCTTTTTAGGAGACCTAGCATAGCACCTGCTTTAGCGGTAATTTTATTTACATGCATTGACCATTTCAAGTCGTCCGAAATGGTGACACCCAGATAGGGGCTGTTCTTAACTTGTTGAAGTATGCTATCTTTAATGGTATAGAAAAAAGAAGATTTAGATCGACTCCTCAATAGGTAGCATTTCTTTGGATTAAAGCTCATACCCCATGTATTTGCCCACAAAGTTAGATTTTGCAGGTCTTTCTGCAGGGCAATGTGATCGCTTTGGTCTTTTATGGGTCTATAAAGGAGGCAATCATCAGCAAATAGTCTCACTTGAGAGGAGACGCAGTCAGGTAAGTCATTTATGTAGCACAAGAATAGAAGTGGCCCAAGAACTGTCCCTTGTGGGACTCCTGACTCAACAGAAGCATACTTCGAGTTTTCACCATCGACGACAACACGCATTTTACGTTTGGTAAGGAATGATGTTATCCATTTCAACACATTTCTATCAATACCATAGGTTTGGAGCTTATATAACAATTTATTATGTGGTACAGTGTCGAAGGCTTTAGAGAAATCCAGTATGATAATATCAGATTGTACATTTTTGTCATACTGTTTGAACAGGTCATCCATGGTGACCATTAATTGAGTCTCGCAAGAGAAACCTTTCCGAAAGCCATGATTTAGGTGGGTAAGAATATTATTCCGATCTAAGTGATCCAGTAAATGTTTGCAAATAATGTGCTCTAGCAGTTTAGAGGTAACTGAAGTGAGAGAAACTGGACGATAATTTTCAGCCAGATGGACATTACCTTTTTTGAAGATGGGGACTACATTTGCATTTCTCCAGTCCTCTGGGAGTTGCCCCGAGGTTACAGATTTACTGCACTTAAATATTTGCTAACCGAACAAAACTAGGAATTAAGACACTTCTGTGTTGTTGCAGGGAGTGTAACGGGACGTTATGAGATCTTACGTCTTACAAATCGTGTGATAAGTATGAACGATCCTGCAGCATTACTCAGTTTGCATTAATCGTTTCACGTAGCGCAATGAAATATATTTGTATAGTTGCAGGAAGCTGCTTTCAGCTGGAGGAGTTAAAACGTTTCGGACCGCCGTTCTACTGCTGGAGGAGGGGTACCCTTTTCCTTTGGAAAATTTTTGAATATTTGAGGGTCCTAGATACAACTTGGTGCAATATTTGGGAAAGCTTAAGGAGAATAACGGCAATTTTTTACATTTTTTACAGAGGGAACAAATAAGTGGTTTTCGTTCTTGATGTGAAGGGGGCTGGGGGAGGAAGCATACTTCCGCCCCACCACTGTTTCGGCCGGGGGTCGGGGAGACCCCCCTAGCCCTAGCCTGTCTGGTGGTGGAACTGTACCCTTTCAACTCTGACTTGAAGCCCAGTTTGTTGATAATTGCCCACAAGGTTTCAACGGTAAAACGGCTATCTGCAAGAATAATGGGTTTGCCGAACTCCAGTAAGGCTACGGTCCTCGCTTGCCTAACTCGTACGCCTTTGAGCCGGTTTGCACTAATTCAACACTAGTACAGTCTACGGACCTCTACGAGTTGGTAAAGCGGAGATGCAGACCGATAACACGCTATTCGAAACATTTCCATGATATTTGTCAAACATTAATTATGCCTAATTTTGTCCTCAGTTGAGAAGTAGTTTGAGTAAACATTCACGTAATCTGTAAGCAGCTTTAACGTGTGACGATCTATGGTTTGGTTTGACGTTTAAGGGTGGTGATATGTAAATAACATTTTTACAATATCAAAGAATATGTTGCATTAAGTATGTTTTAAGAGCATCAGGAAAAAATTTTCAATGTTTCAAGTCATGTTTTGATATTGTTTTAAAAACGTCATACTGCGTTATCAATAACCAAAAACGAAATATTTCTCCATATAGCAGCTACACTAGTGTTGGAAAGCGTGGCTAGTATGTTGCAATGGCACTCGGACTGGAAATATTGTCCAACTAATGTAAAGTTCTTTTGAATATCAATTCTAATTTGCTTTATACGTTTGTTCAAAATAGATATTATTTTTAAGCATTTTAAATATGTTAATAAAACATTTTATTATTTGGTATGATATTATTTTATATTCTAATGTGACATCTGTAAAATGTCTTGAAGAATGTTCTTTGAAATTCCTGGGTGAATTAAGAATGTTATCATGAAGACGCTTTTATGTCTGTCAGAAACTGTTTTATGAAAAAAAAAATTGTTAACGTTCAGGGAACATTTTTAAAGACGGATGTTCAAAGCATTAATTATAATGATATTGATGTACTTTAGCACGGTAGTTCCGCAGAGAAATGCAGGTTTAGTTATATTACTCATCGCAGTATAATACACTTTACAACAGAACATTTTTAAAACACGAGAAACTATTTGATTCTGATAAAGCATTATCCCATTGATGTTAAATGCGTTTGTGGTATAAGTCTATATGTATATATAATACCAGTAGTTAGTACCTGTATAAAAATCCTATTAATTTGGACATTGAAACTACATATGTAAAAATAGATGGTGTTGTTCCTTTTTGTGATAGTTATGCGTTTTCTTATGTTTCGACCGTCACGTTGTATTTATATT